>JANBXA010000395.1:11160000-11432500 GCA_030556225.1 Cricetiscus sungorus | reverse complement strand
GCCTTTTCCTGCCCAGCACAAGACACTGGGTTCAACCCCAGCGCTGCTGAAAGAAATAAATAGACAGACGGCACCCACAGGGAACACACCTTCGACAGCCACCTCGACAGACCCAATAGGTCAGATCTGGAAATGGAAATACAGTAGCCGGGCATCAGTCCCAGCCAGCATGCATGAAACGGGAGGAGATGGTGTAAGGCCCTGAGGTATGTCGGAGGGACATTGGGGTTTTATGAAACACAGCTGAAAAGGCCAAATCAATGAAAAGCTCTTGAGTCATCCATCCTTCCAAAAGCCACAGCTTTGATTAGCCCGCCTCCTGTGTGCAGAGGCTCTGTTTTCAGCTTGTGAGACGGAAATAATGCTGTTCAGTAACATCCTTTCCGCCCATCCCCCCTCCCCCCCCACCCCCCCACCCCACCCCACCCCACCCCCCCCACCCCACCCCACCCCACCCCCCCACCCCACCCCCCACCCCCCCACCCCCGGGTCTTTTGAGACAGGGTTTCTCTGTGTAGCTTTGGAGCCTGTCCTGGAACTCGCTCTGTAGACCAGGCTGGCCTCAAACTCACAGAGATCCTCCTGCCTCTGCCTCCTGAGTGCAGGGATCAAAGGTGTGTGCCACAGACGCCCGGTATAACTAACATCCTTGTACACATGGTTTGGCATACATTTTGGATTGTTTCTTTAAAAATAATGTGTCTAGAAATGCAATGTCAGAGCACAGACACATTTTGAAGCATTTGGTAGAACTTGACCCCTGATAAAATTCTGTTATGTCCCACTGATTTTCATATTTCCTACAGGTCCTAATGAGCTGTGGTTCTAGCAACGGAGGAAACCTCCCCCCCCCATACATAAAATGCAGTTGATGGCCTGGCAGTGGCCCATACCTTTAACCACAGCACTCTGGAGACAGATGAAGGCCGATCTCTGTGAGTTCGAGGCCAGCCTGGTCTACAGAGTGAGTACCAGGACTATTTCACAGAGATACCCTGTCTGGAAAAACCAAAGTAAGCAAATAAATAAATGAATTTTTTCTTTTTTTTTTTTTTTATTTTATTTTAAATGCAGTTCATGGAGCTGACCTAGAACATCCCAGGACTAACACATTTTAAACAACAGTTGAGATGAGACGGTTGCAGCAAGAAGGCTATTGAACATAGCATCCCAAAGCAAAATGACCTCGGTAACATCAGAGGCTGTTTTTAAAGTGTAAATCTGAACGTAGGGATTAGATTACACCAACTCCCCGTTAGCTCTTTAACTAACTGTTGTTGTTATTTTTGTTATTGCTGTTGTTGAAGACAAGGTCTCATGTAACATAGGCTGGCCTCAGATTTAAAGCTGAACTCCTGATCTTCATGCCTCCATTTCCCTGCTGGGATTACAGATGTGCATGCCAGCAGACCCCATTCAAATACTCCATTATATACTTTCTTATCTTTGTAGCACTGGGGATTAGGCCCAGGATCTCACAGACACAAGGCAAACACTCCATCAGCTGAGCTGTGTTCCCGGCCCTCATTCACTAAGACTTTGTTAGTTTGTTCGTTTATTTGTTTATTTGGTTTTTGTGTTTCAAGACAGGGTTTCTCAGTGTAGCTTTGGAACCTGCCTCTGCCTCCTGAGTGCTGGGATTAGAGGCATGAGCCACCACTGTCCGGTCATTTACTAACTCTTATGACAGAGAAATCAAAGAAAGAGGTGTTTCTTCATTAGGAGCAGTTTTCTCATAAGAATCCCAAATGTTTTATGTCTAAATCATATTTCCCCAGTTCAGTTTCCATTTGAATGGGGAATTAGCCTCACATGTTAATAATCAGAATTTATAGTAATCTTTTCAGGCACCTTATCAACAAATTGTTCTTTTATCCTACGCCAAAATTATGAGACTGTACACATTTGTTCAACTGAATAGAATGATAATTTCTACTTGTGCTCCAAACTAACTTTGTCCCTAGTGTATTGATGTTTAAATGAAATGATTCAGGCACAAGACCTTTAAATCCAGCCTGGTTTGCATAGTAAGCTTTAGGTCAGCTAAGATAGCAAGACCCTGTCCAAAAAAAAAAAAAAATGGACAAATAAGTATTAATAACTAATGTATATCAGTTCCATGGACATTCTTGTAGACTTACCACACCACACCCAGTGTCTAGGGAAGTACCAGGCCTGGAACATAGCAGCTGTCCAATAGCTGCTGAAATAGTGGACAGATAAATAAACACACTTCTGTGATATACCCCCATGGAATGCTTCTTATGTCCCCTCCAGTATCTCTCTATTGTCCTTGCAGATACGACTTCACTAATTCCTGCTTCCCAATGGCCCATGGACTGAATCTGTGCACAACAGACCACCCTTCAATAATGGAAAGTGATTCCAAGATTCTGTTCAGAAAATGCATTTTGCTTGCTTTTGAGACAGTGTCATTATATAGCATAACATAAGCTAAGCTTGAATTCTCTCTCCCTCCCTCCCTCCCTCCCTCCCTCCCTCCCTCCCTCCCTCCCTCCCTCTCTCTCTCTCTCTCTCTCTCTCTCTCTCTCTCTCTCTCTCTCTCTCTCTCTCTCTCTCTCTCTCTCTCTCTCTCTCTCTCTCTCTCTCTCTCTCTCTCTCTCTCTCTCTCACACACACACACACACACACACACACACTCTTGCCTCAACTTCCTAAGTGTTGCGATTACTCAGTGGGTGGGTATGCTCCTCCATGCTTAGCTCCAGAGAAATGCTTCCAAGTCACACACATTAAAGCAGCCAAGAGGTGTGGAAGGCACATTGCGCTTCCCTCATTGGTGGGTTTACGGTGGTACCCTATGTGAACACTCATCCTAGATCCTCCGAATACCACATTAACTCACTCTTTCATAGCTCCCTATCCCCTGCCCTCGTAAGCACCATTCCACCACCATTCAGTAAAAGAAGCAACAGCGACAATTCGGTGAGTGTGGTGCATGCCTTGATCCCAGAGAGGCAGGCCGGCCTGCTCTACATAGTGACTTCCAACACAGCCCGGGGGTACACAGAGAGACCCTGCCTCAAAAAAAAAAAAGCAAGAAGAACAACAAAACATTTTGTTGATAAAAAAAAAGGGCATATGGAATTTCTCCAGGGTGTGCATACCCAGTGACTGAAGGACACAAAAATAAGAGGCCCAGCTGAACCTGCGTCTTACACGAGTTTTCGTGTTTTGTGGCTAAGTATTCTATATTGGTTTTCCTGTGGTTTGGAAATCATACCCCCTCCCCAGGAATGTGAAACACAATTGTGATTCCTAACTTCATTTCTTTGGCAAGTTGATAGAAATACACCAAAAATGTGATTGAGAGCCAATGCTTGCTATTTAAAAAAAAAAAAAAAAAACCTAACTTCCAATCAAATCAGAGCTTGGTTTCAAAAGCCTTGTCTCTTTAAAGGAACACTAAAATAAATCCTCTGTGGGTTACTCAACACCAACGGGGCTCCAGAAGGATTAAAGAAGCTGTAGGAAAGTACAACACACAACGCACCCGGAAATAGTCTCCCCTCTTCTCTGTAAAAATTCAGTCACACGAGGAGCAAGCAAATGGAGCAGCAGCCAGTGGGGCTCTTTTCCAATTACTCTGAACTGCACATGCTCTCTGAAACAAAAGGCCATTTACCCAGTGATCAAATCTATGCTCCACATTGTTCTCCCATCTGGTTTTAAAACATGCTTTCGCTTGTACTAAACCCAGTCATTAACTCCTTTATAACAACAACAACAAAAGATCTCCCACCATAAATTCAGGGTAAATAATAATCTTGTCTTTTAATCACAATCTTTCAGTTAAAAAAAAAAAAAAAGTTTAAAAACTTTGCTGGTGTTAGGAAAGAAATACAGTGTATCTACTGGAAGTTTTTTGAAATGGATGTGTCAAGAGTAAACAAGACACTGGGTTCAATCCTTGGCACACAGCAAAACCATAAAAACATGGGCTGGGCAGTGGTGGTGCATGCCTTAATCTCAGCCCTTGGGAGGCAGAGGCAGACCAGTCTCTGAGTGCAAGACCAATCTGGTCTACAGATCAATCCAGGACGTAGAAACCATGTCTTTAAAAAAGTGAGGGAGCCTACTGCGACATTGTAAAACAGAAAAAATTAAAAACAAGACTATTATTGCCTTATCTTTACTATTACTACACTGTTTGGAGTAAGAAAATGACCTGCAATTCTCCGGGGGTGAGGATCAGGGGCCAAGACCCTGGAAGGCGTCCACTGTACTGCCAAGAGCCTAAATGAAGGCACACAGATACAAACCTTCTAAAACACCAACGCCTAGGCCTGCCAGACTAACCTCGTGAAATATTAAAGTGCACTCATGGGCTGGGAGATGGCTCAGTAGATAGAGTACTTGCTTACCAGCACAAGGACCTGAGCTCAGTTCCTAGACCTCACTTTAAAACTCCAAGCATGCCACACTTACAAGCCCAGTGCTGGGAAGGTAGAAAGAGGAGGAGGATCCCTGGTGCTCACAGGCCTGTCAGCATAGCCTAGTCCACAAGTTCTGGGCCAGGGAGGAACCATCAAAAAAAAAGATATATGTATATGTATGTATATACATATATATTGGATGTTTGGGGAGGAAGAATACTCTAGGCTGTCCTCTGGCCTCCACATGCATTCAAACACATGTGTACATATGCACACACATATATACATGCACACTGCATATATATATATGTATATGTATATATATATATCCCTATATGGTGGTAGATTTTTGTTTTTACATACTATTTGTATATAATTAATATGTGGTTCTAAATGAACAACAACAACAAATAATAATAATAATAAATGAACCTCTCTTTCATGTTAACCCTTGTCCAGAAAATTATCCAGGACAGGCTGTCTTCATTCAAAAGCATTATGATATTCTCATTCCTAGAAATTTCTTGTAAAACTTTGGATATTATAGCTACACACCTTCTTTCTTATAAAATGTGCATGCATTTGTATGTTTGGGGTCTGACCTAGCCCAAACTGGCTTTGAACTTGCAAAGTTGCTGGAGGGGGCCTTGGGCTCCTCATCTTCCCCCTCCTCATAACTGAGCTGACAGACAGGCACCCCACTCTGCCTGGTGCATCCATCTCATATTTTGAAGGTAGGCGCATGTGCAAATGCATATGCCAATTCTACAGAGTGCCAGGTGGGCTGGCAAATGGCTACTATCAGTGTAGGAGGTGCAAAGTCAGAATCAAAACTGCACATCACTTCTGAGACAGATGCTGAGTGCACAGCTGAACTCCTAAGGAACAAAACCCAAAACTTAGCCTAAGGTAACCAGTAGAAGTGACCCCTCTACTGAGGCTACAGAGGAAGAAAATATTATCAAGTTACTTCAGTGTCCCATCTCCTACCGCATTGCTCTGCAAGCAAGCTTGCTTCCTTTCAGTGCATTTATCTGGGGTGTGTGTGTGAGTGTGTGTGTGTGTGTGTAGATGACACTCAGGGTTGTTTGCATGTGCAGCACATGCTCTAAGGCTCTTTGATCTCCAGGCACAGCCTCTACTCTGAATCTACTGAACCCACTTATAAGTTATTTGTTTCTCTTTTTAGTCCATGCACCAGGAAGACCAGTGCACCCAGACTGTCTGGGTCATCACAGAGTCAATGTCTTAGCCATCCACCAACTTGAGGAGGCAGTGTAGTTGTGAGAAAGACTCTCTGGAGACTTATTTACTGTAGTGATAACAACAACAATAATAATGGGCTGGAGAGACGGCTCAGAGGTTGAGAGCACTGGCTGCTCTTCCAGAGGTCCTGAGTTCAATTCCCAGCACCCACATGGTGGCTCACAACCATCTGTAATGAGATCAGGTGCTCTCTTCCGGTGTGCAGACAGAACAGGTATACATAATAAATAAATAAATGTTTTAAAGTAATAATAATAATACTTGTTTACTGTCCTCCAAGGTGGGACAAGGAAGCTAGAGTCAGTGTATATTTGATAATATGAACAGTCGGTGTCAAGGGCCATGGCTCTGTCCCCTTGATTCTATACTTTCTCCATTGTGTTGGAAAGAACAGTGGTAGCAGCTCTTTTGTCCTGCATATATCCTCTGTCAGACAATGATTTAAGAGCGTTCTATTTGTCTTTTACAGTAGCACCCCAAGACATACAGTGTTATTATCCCCACTGTACAGATTAGGGAAAAATCTTGAGGGGAAAGTCTTTAGCTGAAGTCAGTGAAACTGGATTTCAAACTGCCCGTTGGTGTCACTGTTTACTGATTCAGTGGCTCAGAGAGAAGTTTTTCAGTGGTTCATTTCCCCCCACTTACAACACATTAAAATGTTACTAACATTTTGTTTAACAATAATAGTTTTTATTTTATGGGTATTCCGTCTTAACCGAAACTTTGAGATATTTAATTAAACCCGACATTCTACTATCAAGGAACTTAAAATCAAAATTCAACTAAGCCATAAGTAAAGTTTTGATGGCTTCTCGTTCCCTTTAAAAACGAGTGCATGGCCTGGAGAAATTGCTTAGGCAGGAAAATTCTTGCCACATAAGCGTGAAGGGCCTGAGTTCATAGCCCAGCAGCACCCTTGTAAAAGCCAGGCATGGTGGCAGAGTGTGTGTGTGTGTGTGTGTGTGTGTGTGTGTGTGTGTGTGTGTCTGTCTGTCTGTCTGTCTGTCTGTCTGTCTGTCTGCCTGTCTGCCTGTCTTTCAGTCTGTCTGTGTGTGGTGAGGTAGGAGGGGCAGGAAGAACAGATGGGACATGGCATAGACAGGACAGACACATGGACAAGAGATAGGTAAATCCAGAGCTCACTGGCTAGCCAGGCTAGCCAATCAGTGAGCTCTAAATTCAGTGGGAGACCTTGCAGTCTAGCCAATTGGTGAAATCCAAGTTCAGTGAGAGCCTCTGTGTCAGAAAAGTAATGTTGACCTCACCGCCACACTTCCCCACGAACACACACACACACACACACACACACACACACACAAATGCAATAAAGCAACATGGTTCTATTAAAAATGCCCAACCAGACAGACATAGGTTGTTGATGTCAGTTACAGTTTGAAATAAAATGGCAGTGAACTCAAAAGATGGTACCCACCTAAGCGGGAGGTTGGCACTTATTATCAGGATGCAGTCAAACTTCATTTAGTCATTTTGCCCCTGGGCAAAGCTGAAGACACACGGCTGCCCAGGCACCAGCTGTGTGGCTCCTCCCTCACTAAATTTATTTTTTCCATTAAGCAGAATCAAAGTCTTCCTACAAGCAGATGAAAATAAAAGTATTGTCGGAAAAAAAAAAAGCAAAAGTTATTCAAAACTCGAGATTGTAGAGTAAGGTCATTGGCTAAAAATGACGTTGAAAGACAGTTCAGCATGATCTTTCCACACTGTTCTATGCTTACTCGCCTGTCGTCGGTCCCATCGCTTCTTCCTTGACCACTTTACTGAGCATTTGGAAAGTTTATTTTTAAAAAACAAAACAGAACAAAAAAGACTTATTTCCACTGTAGAGTGATATGGTGAAACTTTTCTCAAGAGAAAGTGCTCAACCTCGCTGTTAACCAAAGAAATATAGGTTAAAATCAACTGCCATCTTCAAAATATGAAGGAGACTAGCAATGAAGACCCCACGCCAACCCTGCTCTCAACCACGCAGGGCTGGCCACAGCTTCTGCCGTGTCTTCAGACAGTTATACTCCCAGGCAGGTTTTCGGGGCGGGTGTCTTTTAGCGATGTTGCTTGGTGCATGCATTTATTAATAGCCATTCCAGTTTTAGGATCGGCACCCACAGAAACAAGCCCTGAGTATACAGAGGTACCTATAACAGTGCTGTGTCATCAGAAAGGAAGGATGGTTAAGAAGAAGAGAGTGGGTGAAATCAAATCCCCATCAGTGGCAAACGTGTGTGTGTGTGTGTGTGTGTGTGTGTGTGTGTGTGTACACTCTCGTTACTGCATACACAGAAGCAATATTATTTTTCAATTGAAAGGGAGGTTATGAGCAAGTGGTAGCATTTGCCTATGATATCATATACACCTTTGGAGGTTTTGATGGCTTCTCGTTCCCTTTAAAAACAAATACATGGGCTAGGGAAACGGCTTAGGCAGGAAAATTCTCGCCACATAAGCATAAGGGCCTGAGTGCGTGCGTAGCCCAGCAGCTTCCCACAGCTCCACAGCAGGGTACCAATGGACTCCCACCTCCTGAGAAGGCCACTTGCTGGCCATTTGATTTTGTATTTTGAGACAGCTCTAAGTGCCAACATTAAACAAAGAATTGGGTCGTTATGAAGCAGCCTGGAGATGGGTTTTATGTCTGCATCCCGAACCTCACTTCGTTCCATAGGAAAAGGTTTCAAACAAAGCGATTTGGATGCCTTATGACCAGAATAGTCGCTATTTCGCAGGTTCCTTGAAGAGCTCCTGAGATTACATTTTGCCTTTAGTTTTTATCCTCCAAACAGCCCGGTCTGCGCTTCACCGTCTGTAGCAGGCCTGTGACGAATAAATCGGCTGGTCTTCATGTGACTGGGCATCTTCTGTGCCAGGCCTATTCACAGTCAAAGCTGGGCAGCAGCCGCCTCTCTGCTGGTAGCTGTGCACATTTGCATGCCGCCCAGAAATCTCGGCACAGGCACTGGGAGGTTAGCAATGCCGACACAATTGCCCACTAACAATGACAGTACCAACAACCGTGAGGCAGTTGAATAGAGGGTAAGAGGATGCGTCACATCACGAGAAGATGACACAGAGTGCCACCACCACCCCCATGAACCCCTGCAGGGTGGACACGAATGGAGAACTGTGCTAAGTGGGACCGATTGAGAGCAGAAGCCTAGCTTTTCGCTGGGGCCCAGCTAGCACACTCACAGCACAAAGAGGAGCTCCGTTCGGAGCTCAATGAGAAGTGAAAAGTACGCGTCTTTGGGATGTGGGCACCTTGGCAAAACTGTCCCACGGGCCATCGGAACTGCGGGCTAAACTAAACACAGCATCCCTTCCTCGTTCCACATTTCTTTTCAGTAAAGCCTTTCCCCTTTCAATCAGCCTGACTCCCTTGCCGGGGCAGGAGCTCTTCTCAGAAGGCCTCTCCTTCGTTTTCCACGTCCATCCGTTTCTAGGCCCCGTGGGCTCTAAACACCTGTTGCACAGAGCGCCACATGCCTGGAAACCCAGCACTTGGAAAGCTGAGGGCGGACCATGAGTTCCGAGCCCGAGCTCTATAATGAGACCCAAAGCCTTGTGACAAGGGCACAGATGCTTGGATCACGTAAGAGTTGGAAGTCAGAGAGTTTGACATCCACGCAGGTGCGCAATGTGCACAGAAAGCCTGGCTTGTCTGGGAGAATCGACTTCTAGGACTTCATAAGCGGCTGCCCTGGCCGAATCCAACTGGGTTACTTCTAGTTCACGCTTCTTTCTTTGTTCTGTTGTTTTAAATTCTTGTATGTATGAGTGCAAGTGTACTACTTGAATGACTGTTGTCTGAGGAGAACGTTGTTGCATCCACTGGAATTGGAGTTCCAGACATGAGGGTGCTGGGAATCGAACCTGGGTCCTCTGGAAGAGCAGTGCTCTTAACCACTGAGCCATTTCTCCAGGCCCTGGGTCCACACTTTGATACAAGCTCTAAATATCTCTCTTTCTTCATCGTCCCTGACCTCTCGGCTATTCACCACAAGCAGTTTCCTTGTGGAATCCCCAGCCCCATGCCCATTTCTCTCGGAGCTGCTTGCTAACATGACCCTTCCCTGCCTGGTCCCTCTCCTCTCCCTGCCTTGTTTGGAAACCTTACTTCCAGGCTCGCCTGGCCACCTCTGTGGAGCCCCAGCGAAAGCTGAACCCCCGACATGCTTCTGCTGTTGTCCATTTTCCCAGCTTGCAAATACTTATTTTTCTTCCGTACAAGTGGTACTTAGGAGGCTTGTCTTATAATTGCACAAAGTGTATGTTATGAGACCAACAGCAAAGGCAAACTTTCCTAGAGACAGTTTTCCTGACCGATGTTTTCAATAAGACCGAGAAATCATTGTTTGCAACACAGAATATAATTTTTACTTTAAAAGAAATGTTAGTGTCTTGGGGGAGCTAACAGAGAGTCTAAAATGGGTTTCAAATACAGCTGCCCTGTGTCCTCAGCTAAGCTTTGCTGCCTAAATGGCAACTGGGTTTTGTGCTGCCAGAAGGGCTACTTAAGGCCTTGATTAATTTCACGAGATGTTAATGAGGCAATATTAATCACGATGCAAGTTTGGTTGTCAATAGAGAAAGGGCTGGGGACACAGGCTGCTGCGTGTTCCTGTGCCTCTTTTCTCTTTCTTTCTCCTTCTCCTTTCTTCAACCGTTCTAGGGACTAAAAGGGAGTTCATCTCTGCTCCCACAACTGGGTCACCAGCTCTACCAGCTACAGTCAGTGAGTCTGAGCTATGTGACACGGCTCTGCCGCGGGCACAGCTCACAACTTGTCCGGGGGACTACCCTACCCACAGAGAGGCAGAGAAAAGAACCTGTCCTGTACCTTCTTCCTCCCGGGTGTCCTCAGGGTTCAGAAATCGAGCAGGAAGTTGGGGAGGGAAGAACTGGAGGTGAAGAGGATTTCAAGTGCCCGACGATGCCTGTCTCTGGACTTGCCGCCAGGCTGAATGCCAGGCTTAACATCGAGTGATCTGGAATGAATGCGTTCATTACATACCAGCTCCTCCCTCCCAGAACGGTATATTGTTATCTTTATTGGGATTAGAGTGTTTTTTTGTCCTTATTAATTCATGGAAACGGTGCGGGGAAATCATGCAAACTACATTGCATCTTAATAAAATAAGAGATGCTCGTGAAAATGTCTTTTTAGACAGCCCGCCTTGGCCTCCCATGTGCCTTGCCTGGCCCCTGGGCTGCTTTTGTGCTGCTTTGGTTTTGGTTGTTTCTTCTTGCAGAGCTGGGGTGACATCCCTGCGTGCACATGCCTGAGCTACTGCCCAAGGCACCTTTGCTCAACTTTCCTATCCCATTACGTTCACCATAAGTTTGTTTTGCTTTCCTTTTTTTCAGACATGGTCTCCCTGTGTAGAACCTGATCACAAACTCATAATCCTCTTGCCTCTGCCCATGGCTGACTATTGTCTTTGTGACGAGGGACTGGAGAGCTGGCTCAGGGGTTAAGAGCACTGGCTGCTCTTCCAGAGGCCCTGAGTTTGTTCCCTTCCGGTGTCCACGTCCTGCAGCTCACAGGCAATCCAATACCACAAGCCCCCATGGACACCGTACTCACGTGTACAAACTCACTCACAGACTTCTCTAAAAGGTTTGTAACAAACTTTTGACTTGTATTTAGAAACTAGTTAGGCATCCTTTGCTATAGCTTCTTAATAACTCATATATATATATATGAGTTTGCTTTGTTTTTTGTTTTCCGAGACAGGGTTTCTCTGTTTTGCTTTGGAGCCTGTTCTGGAACTAGTCTATAGACCAGGCTGGACTCTAACTCACAGAGATCGGCCTGCCTCTGCCTCCCAAACGCTGGGATTAAAGGCCTGTGCCACCAACACCCGGCTTAAAATATATTTTTTTTCTAGCCATTTTGTTTTGTTTTTCAAGACAGGATCTCTGTGTAGCCCTGGCTGTCCTAGAACTCCCTCTGTAGATCAGGCTGGCCTTGAACTCAGAGAGATCCTCCTGCCTCTGCCTTCTGAGTGTTGGGATTAAAGGTGTGAGCCACCATCCCCCACCCCACCCCACCCCCACCCCCACCCAGCTAAGGTAGCAATTTTACTGCTAGGCATTTAGCCATTTTAGCCAACCATCTTTAAAATAATAGGTAATTCAACCTTTTAAAACCTCTCAATACCATCTGCTAGTAAATAAGAACGCCTGAAAAATACAGGCAGTGGTATTTGGGAAGACTCTTATTTACTAGTTTTCTTTCTTTTAGTTTTGTTTTGTTTGGGGGTTTTCAAGACAGGGTTTCTCTGTGTAGCCCTGGCTGTCCTAGAACTCCCTCTGTAGACCAGGCTGGCCTTGAACTCACAGAGATCAGCCTGCCTCTGCCTCCCGAGTGTCACCACTGCCAGACTTTTTATTTATTATTATTATTGTTGTTGTTGTTGTTGTTATTGTTATTTGAGACAGGTTTTCACTGTGTAGTTCTAGCTGTCCTAGAACTAGCTCTGTGAACCAGGCCTCAGACTCACAGATGTGTCTGTCTCTTCCTCCTGAGTGCTGGGATGAAGGGTGTGGCTGCCACCATCACCCCTGGACAGTCATTGGTTTTCTTAAGGCAAGAAAAGCAGGTGGGATATTATTTGAATTATAGACGAGAGTAGGGACACTGAGGCTCTCCCGGGAAGGCATTTCTTAAGCCCGTGTCTCCTTGAAGACTGGTTCTGGGGCTTGGGGCAGAGCAGTCTTGAATAAGGAGAACGAATGCACAGCTCTTGCAGGCTGCCTTGGAGGGCACAGACCCAGAAAAGCTCGTTGGAAACCCTTAACCCTGAAGTGGAACCCCACCCCCACCCTCCTTAACCCTGAAGTGGAACCCCTCCCCCACCCTCCTTAACCCTGAAGTGGAACCCCTCCCCCACCCTCCTTAACCCTGAAGTGGAACCCTTCCCCCACCCTCCTTAACCCTGAAGTGGAACCCCTCCCCCACCCTCCTTAACCCTGAAGTGGAACCCCACCCCCACCCCTCCTTAACCCTGAAGTGGAACCCCCCTCCCCCACCCCTCCTTAACCCTGAAGTGTAACCCCCTCCCCCCACCCCTCCTTAACCCTGAAGTGGAACCCCACCCCCTCCTTAACCCTGAAGTGGAACCCCCTCCCCCACCCCTCCTTAACCCTGAAGTGGAACCCCTCCCCCCACCCCTCCTTAACCCTGAAGTGGAACCCCCTCCCCCCCTTTTTCTGTAGCCTGGGCTGGCTTCACGCTCATAGTTTTGCCTCTGTCTCTCGCATTCCGCCATCTCAGGTGTGTGCCCTTAGGAGGACACGTTTAAAAGCACAGATAACAGAAGCACATGCACCTGAAGGGCTGGTACACTCGCTGGTTTTATGCCAACCTGACACAGGCTAGAGTTATCTGAAAGAAGAAAACCGCAATGGAGAAATTGGCTCCACGAGAGCCAGCCATAGGGCATTTCCTCATTTAGTGATCAATGGGGGAGGCCCAGCCCCCGGTGGGTGGGGCCGTCCCTGGGCTGGTGGACCTGGGTTCTAGAAGAAAGCAGGCTGAGCAAGACAAGGGAAGCAAGCCGAACTCTGCATGGCCTCTGCATCAGCTCCTGCCTCCAGGTTCCTGCCCTGCCTTCCTTCAGTGACCGATGCAGATGTGGGCGTGTAACCCAAATAAACCCTTTCCTCTACAACCTGATTTTGGCCATGGTGTTTCATCAAAGCAACAGTAGCCCCGAGACAGCTGGAGACATGTCTCAGTTGCTTAGCACGAACAAAACACTCGGCACCACAAAATCCACGCCTGGGGTCACACATTTGGAATCCCAGCATGCAGTAGTACAAGCAGGAAGATGCAAAGCTCAGAGTCGCCCTCTGACCACAAAGCAAGGTGAGGCGAGCCTGTGTCACATGAAACCCTGTCTCAAAAATGAAATAAAAATTTAAAAATGCACCTGCGTACTGATGTTTTCCTCATCTTGTGACGGAATATTGAAGACTCAAAGAACGGATATACCCATTTTCTATTTGCTGATTTTTAAAAATATGTACTTTAAATTAATTCCTCAAACGTTTCATGCATGCATGCATGCGTATGAGACATTCAGCCACACTCACTCTTGTTCCTCTCCCAAACCTCAGGCCCCCACCTCTAGTTCTCACCCCACAGTCATGTATTTTTTTGTTTTTGAGCTAATATAGATATATAATTTCCCTTCCCTCTTCTCCACTCCAAGCCCTCCCATATATCTGTACTTCTTTTCTTCTAAATTTATGGCCTCTTTTTTCATTAATTGTTATTACATGTATATATGTATTTGCAGATATAACGCCTAAACGTAACCAGTCCAGGCTGTATAATGTCACTCATGTGTATGTTTCTAGGGCTGACTATTTCGGATAGCCAATTGCTGTGCTCTCCCCTGGGGAAGGGTGTGTCTTCCATTGTCCTTGTTTAATCGTGTTCAGGCAGTCACGCAGGTGAGGTTTTATGGGTGTAGCTTCTGACATTACTAGGAATCACAGGATGATTTTCTTTTCAGAATGGAAAGGAAAAGTAATCTTGAAAGGGGTGTGTGTGTGTGTGTGTGTGTGTGTGTGTGTGTGTGTGTGTGTGTGTAGCATCTGTTACTGTTGAAGAGCAGTTTCATCCTGCTCCTAACTAACTGAATTCTGACAGTCTAACCCCGAGTCCTGTTGTCATTTAGGTTTTACAAGCGAAGTTAACAGTGAAGTAGCGGTTTTCAACCTCTTTGGGGATTTCCCTGAACTTAGGAAAGGTGTAAATTCATCTCTCCAAAAACATATGTATCTACACAGACATATTTATCTGTGGCCGTTTTCAGGGGGTTCCTGATCTTTTGCAAGCCCATCTTGAGGGACTTGGGCTGGTGGCAGTCTATGGTGTAAAAACGCTCTGTGGGGGATGGAGAGATGGTTCGCACCACCCGCTGCTCCTCAGGAGGACCCGACCTCAGTTCCCACTCACAGGCTCATAACTACCTATAACTTCAGCCCCAGTGATCTGACGTTCTCTTCTGGCCTGTGTACGTACCAGGTATGGACTATGGTTCACAGACATACATGCAGGCAAACTCTCATACACATATAAAGAAATAAGAACAATCTAAAAATACACAAGGACTCCAAACAACACACATCTCTATATCTAGGACTGGTTTGTACGCAAACCAAATTTCTAAAATCAAGTTAATGACCTCCACTGGTTCTCATCTATTTCCGATCAAATTAGTATAACCAGCCTTTTGTCATTCTAGACCAATCCTTCTGAATGTGCAAACATCCACTCCAGCAGCGTCAGAGTTTAGGTCTACGCCCACGGGAAATACAGAACCCTCTCTCGTCTCTTTCCTTCTCTCCCTCTCTCTCTCTCTTTAATAGCTTGTGCCTCCATTTTAAAAATATTTTTATTGTCAGGCATGATGTTGAG
This sequence comes from Cricetiscus sungorus, assembly GCA_030556225.1. Taxonomy (NCBI): domain Eukaryota; kingdom Metazoa; phylum Chordata; class Mammalia; order Rodentia; family Cricetidae; genus Cricetiscus; species Cricetiscus sungorus. Next base: position 11,417,389 of record JANBXA010000395.1, on the reverse strand, counting down.
TGCTTTTAACCCTATATCACTTGTGGATCTCTGTGAGCTTGGGGCCAGCCCAACCTAGTCCACATTGCAATAACCAGGCCAGCCAGGACTGTATAGTAAAACAATACAAAAAATAAAAATAAGGTAAAACTCACGCACACACACACACACACACACACCTCAAAGTTATGCAAAGAATGTAGTTTGTTCCTGCGTTCCTATGTACCTCAGCTTCAATAGTGATCAGCAATGTTACTAATTCTACACTCTCACCACTTTCCCCTGCCTCAACAGCCTAAATTATTCTGAAGGAACTCAAATACAAAGCTACTGTAGTGAATGTTTTTAGCATATTTTGCTGAAAAGAAAAAAAACAAAAACAAAAAAAAAAAAAAAAACAAGGTCCCCCCCTTTTAAACACCAACCTCAGCACAGCAGTTGCTTAATATGAAATATTCAGCCTGTGATTCCAGGTATCCAGAATCCACTGACTCGCCTACAAATATCCTTCTACAATACCTTTAGTTTGTTACATAGTAGATTAAAACAAGTCCCGTGTATTTGGCTAATTAGCATGTCTCTTTGTTATTGTTGCTTTTATCTTGAAAAGAAAAACGGAGAACTGTTATATAGAAATAAACAAAAACCAGCACCTGAGGGTGAAGCCTGAGCCAGAGGCTTCCTGAGTTCTCTGAGATCAGCAAGTCATGTCTTTGCAAGAAGATAACTCCTTGGCATGTGTCTTTCCTCGGCTGATAAGGGCCGGAGAACTGCGCTTCCCAGCAAACACTTTCAGCCACTGAAGGACTGCTTAGAAACACTGGGCTCTTCAAACAAAGGCCCTGGTGGTGAACAGGAACACAGAAAATAGGAATTCTGTGGCAAATGTGAAAGTCCAGTATTATTCTCATAAGTGAGGAGTATACAAACAGTAGACTAAAAAAGAAACTAGAAAGTCTGCATTTGAAGTTTAAATGATAGTTGGATCAATAAGAAGTCATTTAAAAAAAAAAACCTGCCATCTTAATTTCAACCCTTTATTATATGTGTCTTGGTTTATTTATTTATTTATTTATTGTTTGCAGTGCTAAGGGTTGAACCTGAAGCTTTAATTATAAATTAAAGAAGTGCTCTTCCCTGGAAATGTATGTTCAGACCGCCTCCTCCTCTCCTTTCCTTTCCTTTTCTGAGACAAGGTCTTAGTAAGTTTCTTAGCTTTGCCTTGAACTTGCTGTGCTGTCCAACTGGCCTTGAATTTCTGCTCCTCCCACCTAGTCCTGCAGCATAGCTAGATTAAAGCAGTGGTTCTTAACCTTCCTAACGCTTCAGCCCCCAACCGTAAAATCATTTTCATTGCTACTTCATAACAGTTATGAATCATTAATATGATATGTGACCCCAGTGAAAGGGTCATTTGACAACCCCACCCCCCACCACCACCACAATGGGTTAAACTGCTGGTTTAACGGTGTGTGCCAGCTGGGCATTGATGGCACACGCCTTTAATCCTCCCAGCACTAGGGAGGCAGAGGCAGGAGGATCTCTGTGATTTCAAAGCCAGCCTGGCCTACAGAGCTAGTTCCAGGAAGGCTCCAAAGCTACAGAGAAACCCTGTCGCAAAAAAAAAAAAAAAAAAAAGAAAGGAAGGAAGGAAGTTTAATAATAATGATGATGATGAAAGTGTATGCTGCCTTTGTGCCTTTGCGTCTTAGCGCCTCTGTAAAAGAAACCACTTGAAAGTAAATGGAATTGTAACCTAGATTTCCACTTCCGTTTCCCACGGCGAGCCCTCCCCGCTTCTGATCGCCACTCAGTTCCTTTTTCATTTTAAAAGGAAAAGAAACTCCATGTTAGAATGAAACACACATGAACTAATATGTAATAGAAACAGCAGGACATGCTCCCAGAAACTAGGCAGGCATTGCAGAGAACTGCAACATGGGAATAAATAAAAACCCGCTGTGTGTAGCAGAACGAACAGGCCTACGTTCCCAGAACTCCTGAGGCTGAGACAGGGGGGCTGTGGTCCACGTCAGCGAGCCACAGAGTGAGTTGGAGGCTGGCCTAGGCTTACATACTGAAACCCTGACTGAGAAGACAAAAGCAAAACAAAAATAACAAAAGCCCCAACAGCTGTCCCACGGGGCTGCAGCTGGGGTCTTCGAATGAGATCACGCAGTGCTCCCTCTAACAGAGAAAGAAGAGAGACACCATTCATGATCACGGTTTCAAGGGCAACACTGGGATCCAGGGCACAGCAGAGCACTTCTGCCCCACCCGATCCTGCTTGGGAGAGTCTCTGCTTCCTTGGTGGACAGCCCAGGAGAAAAGACCCTATACAGCCATATAACCCACGTTAAGCCACTTCCCTCTCTGAAGGTTCAGAGAAATTAGAAATAAGGTATGAAGCAGCACCGTGGGTGCTAAATCCCCGGTAACACAATACTGTGGTAAACGAACTAAACAGACACTAATCTGAAACCGGACTCTAGTCCGAAACTGACCTGACCGGTATAGCCCAGTGCTTACTGTTTCTGCAGAAGAAAAACAGCCTGTCTATCTCAACTGTGATCCCAGTGGATAGGATCTAAGCTTTGAACAGTGCCTAAGCTCATTTCAGATGCGGAGTCCTCTAAACAATACTAAGCTGGAGCTTTGAGCTGACATGTGCACCGGATTCACAGGAACCAGCCAGGGCATATGCAGACCTGACCTTGTGTCTGATCTTTCTCTGTTCGCATCTTAGTCAGAAGAGCCTCCTTTTCTGTTGGGCCCTTCTCAAATAATTGCAAGCAAATAAGTATGGTAGGAGTAGGTAATTTATACTATTGAGAGAATGTTCAGTTTAGATAATTTATTATAGGATTTAAGATGCCCTCCATCCAACGTTAAACTCCAAGCTTTCTCCAAACAGTTCAAAGCTCCTCTAGCCCTCTGTTGCTGCTGTTGTTTTGTCTTGTTTTTTGATAGGGTCTCTGGTTAGCTCTGGCTGTGTTGGAACTCGCTCTATAGACAGGGCTGGCTTGGAGCTCATAGAGATCCACCTGCTGCCTCCTGAGTGCTGAGATTAAATGCTTGAGCCTCTTTAAATATGGGAAGGGGGACGGACTTGGGGAGCTCTCCAGTAAAAATGTCCCTGCATCAAAACCTAACAATACAGGCCTATATTCCCTGGGAAACTGAAGCTCCAGGACTCATAGTTCAAGGTCAGCCTGAGCTGTCTCTTCACATTCTTTGCAACTTTAAAGCACTTCCGAATGCACAACCTTGTGTAAAATGCAACAAATCATTTCAAATCTACCCATTTGAAAGATGAGGACAGCTGAGGCTAAAAGATGCTACACCATGTAACCATTGGTGCTGGATGTTCCCAGACAGAGTTTCTCTGTAGCTTTGGTGCCTGTCCTGAAACTCACCCTGCAGACCAGGCTGGCTTCAAACTCACAGAGATCTGCCAGCCCCTGCCTCCCGAGTGCTGGGATTAAAAGTGTATGCCCGCACCGACTGCCCCGTGCCCTTGGTACTTGTAAGCATGGAAGCCAAGATTTTTTAAAACCAAGTCCAGTTCCTGGAAGCTGAAACAAGGCGTCCTTTGCTCACATTCACCAGTTACCTGCTGTACTTTTTCCCTTTCCGGCAGTTTGGTTCCAGACATCTTCCCCTTTTCTCCTTACTTAAAACTATCTAGCCGGTGCTTCATCTCCTGTAACTAATACATGACAAGGGGCCTGGAGAGATGGCTCAGTGGTTAAGAGCACTTGCTACTGATGCAGAGGACCCGGTTTCAGATCCTAGCTGTCCAAGGTGGCTCACAACCACCCTTAACTCCAGTTTCAGGGGATCTGGTATGCTCTTCTGTCCTCTAAGGACACCAAGCACACACACATATATGGTGCAGGTTATGTATGCAAACATGTAAGCAAAAACATTCATACACATCAAACAGAATAAATCTAAAAAAACAAACGGGACTCGAGTAAACCACCATTTATTCCCAGCATCGTACTTATAGAGCACCAGCTAGAAGCCAGATCTTTGTGTGAAGGTGGAGCTTTTCACTTTGAAGAATCCGAGCGGAGGGAAACCGATTCTCCCTCACGCGTTTGAAAGCATCACGGTGCAGCCAGGCATGTGGGAACATGCCTGTAACCCAGCACTTGAGAGGTGCAGGCGTCAGGGTCAGGAATTCGAGGCCAGCCTGGGCAACGCGAGACCCTGTCTCAAAACAACACAAAGCAAAAAGACCACTTCTTTTGTGGGAATCCGTGATGTAAAAACAGCACTTGCAATGTCAGCCCGACTGGCATGCCTAGGTTACTGTGTTTCTAAATGCTGGAACTAGTTAAACTTCAAGTGGCTGCAGTAGGAACCGCTTGGAAAAGGTCTCTGTACAGGCTTGGTTTCGAATTGTGGCGGAGCTTGATTCCTCATTCTCCAAACTTGCATCTGCTAGGCGCTGAGAGTGAGTCTCCGGTCAAAGGAGTGCCCTGCTCACCAAGAGAGTCCTGCTCTCAGCCATGCCTCACAGCCCTCAGCCCCAGGCGCACGCTTCCGGTCTCCGCAGCCACATTGGCCTTCGTCTTTCATTTCTTAGCGCCCCTCCTTCCTCCCTCCCTGACCTCTGCATAAACCCCGGTTCTGTTCTCGAGAGTTCAGCTCTTTGTTCTTCTTAGCGTCTCCTCTCCGCGCTCCCGGGCTCTAGACAAGCTGCCCAGAGAGGCAGTCTTGCTTCTTCCCCATCTGGTCAAAGATCTCGCAAACCTACGCCTCCGACCACACATCTATATGTCCTCCTGGGACTGGTCACTATTTCTCTGTTCTTAGATTCTTACTCTCCAGGAGGGGCAGGGTCTGACCGGTTTTGTTAGATGCCAACGCCTGGCACGCCGGAGGCCTTCCAGGAATGAAAAACAAACAGATGTGGCTGTCTAAAACAGTTCTGCGGGGATCTGAGCTTTAGTGGGTTCAGGGTTTTGGAGGCAGGGTCTCATGCTGACTGGCCAGCCTTGCCTCCAGCTCCAGTCGTATGGGAGATGACCTTGAATTCCTAATCCTCCTGCTTTCGCCTCCCAAACTGTGGGATTACATACTTGGGATTCCACACCTGATTTGGATTAGGGTTTTCTTGAATTCCAGTGATGCCAGGCCTCCTACCTTTTATCTTAGCCCTTCAACGACACTGGCATATGGGGAGATGTCCCAAGTGCCCAAGACTGCAAGCTTCCGAACAACAAGAATTCCGTTGATTTGCTTACAGTAAGAGACAACACAGGAAAGGAACAGCCGTAGCCGGCATTCACGAATGCGCTGTGGAGGGTGAGCCGAGGTGGGGGTGCCACAGCACGGATAACTGTACAGCAGAGAGCATCCCAAAGCTTCAGCTGACTCCCAGGACGACCTACTGCATCCTCACTGAGAAAGAGGGGAGGGAGGGGGAAGGGGAGAGCGAACTCAATGCCAGCCTTGCGGGGCCGCGCTGACCGTGGTGCCTGCGCCCGCTCGGGGCACGGTCCTGGGGTCCGCGGTTAAGGGGATCGCCACCGGGCCGCGGGTCTCAGCCCGCTTCCCTTCGTCCCTGGCCGTGCGCGGAGCGCGCCCCTCCACGGCCGCTCGAGCACCCGCGCGCGCGCCCGGCAGAGCCGGTGGAGCCGGAGCCGGAGCCGGAGCCGGAGGCCGCGCCCCGCGCCGCCCGCCCCGCCCACCCCGCCCGCGCCGCCCCGCCCACCCCGCCCCGCCCCGCCCGCCCGCGCTCCTTGTCCCCTCCCCCTCCCCCAGCAACGGTCCCGGCGCGCAGGCGCGGTGGCGCGCGGAGGCGAGCGCGCGCGCGGGCGGGCCCGGCTTAAATGCGGGCGCAGTGGGCGGCGCGCATCCCCGGCGTCGCTGCCCGCTCGGCGCCGCCGCCTCCTCCAACTGTCTCCGCGTGGCGCGAGCCCGGAGCCTCGCTCTTTCCCCGGCGGCGGCGGCGGCAGGGGCGGCAGGGGCGGCAGGGAGTGGCTGCGAGCGGCTGCGAGCGGCGGCGGGCTCCATGGAGAGCGGGGGGCGCCCGAGCAGAGGCGGCGCTTCCACCGCTGCGCCCCGGCTGCACTGACCCGCGCTCCGTCCCGCGTCGCGCCGTCCGTGTCCGTGTCCCCGCCGGCGCCCGAGCGCCGTGACCGTCCTCGGCCCGACTCCCCGGCGGGGTGGCGGCGGCCGGGTCCCCACGGTGGCGGCCGGAGCAGCGGCAGCAGGAGCCCGGCTCCAGGATGAAGTTCAAGCCCAACCAGACGCGGACGTACGACCGCGAGGGCTTCAAGAAGCGGGCGGCCTGCCTGTGCTTCCGCAGCGAGCAGGAGGACGAGGTGAGCGCGGGGACAAAGGCTGGCGGCTGGCGGCTGGCGGCGGCTCCGTCCCGCACCCCTGCACCGCCCGCCCGCCCGGGGCCGGATGCAAACCCTCGGCTGCTCTCGCCAGCAGTCGGTTTCGTTATGTCTGTGCCTCCTTTTACAAACGGCCTCCGCTTTTAAAGTTTTTTTTTTTTTTTATTTCCCTGACGACCGAGAGGAAGATGTCCAGCGAGAGATGTGGAATGACGCCAAGAGGGACAAGATAGGCCAGAAACCGGGCAAAAAGTTGCCCTTTCCGGCCGGGCGATCTCTCGCTCTTCTGGTTTCTCGAGGCTGCTCTGTGCTCTGTGCCGTGTGGCTTGACGTCTGGGAAGGAGCCGTGTGTGACTTTACCCCTCGGCTCTGGATTGATACCGGCCTTTTGGAGTGGTAGTCTCTGGAAGGGCGGTTTTTTGTTTATTTCAGTTATATTTGTTCGAGTTTTGAAACGGCTCTCCTTTCTACTTGTTCTGAGCGGTTAAGTCACTTGGGAGGTGGGGGAAATCTTGTAGCATTGCCACGCCTAAAAATGAATTGATAGAGAAAAGATTACCATTCTGAGTCCTGTAAACCACCAGGCGTAAGGCTGGAGATGGGAATTTAATGGCTTCCTCGTTGCTAGCTCCTGAAGTTATGATAAGTATGGCATAGCATACACTCACCCGCTTAGTTATATTAACAAAAACCGGGTGCTTGAAAACTTTTGGGTTTGTGTTTTGTTTTTGCTTTGTTTTTCTTTCTTTCTTTCTTTTTTTTTTTTTCTTTTTTCTTTTGAAGCCTGAATCCTAAAGGAATTTTCAGAGAAAGAAACGGACAGGCTTTTAAAGCATGCACAAAGAAAGACGTCAACAAACGTGAAATGCAGTCTTCTGAGGGGGTGGGGGGTGTCTTTGAAGGAAGGGCCTTGCTAAGGCAAGGCAAACTAAATATAAAAGCATATAATAGTGAACAGACCCAGGATCCCACCCGCGTATTTTTAGCTGAGGGTTTACAATGTGTTAGGCACAGCCAGGGGAATGTTTGTTACGTTTAATCCTTTTAGCACTTGGAGGTAGCGCTGGTCAGCCTTGTTTTATAGGCGAGGAGACAGCTTTGAGAAGTACGTTGCCCAAATGACAGACGTGGGTGTCAGTAGAGTCGGAATTCAGGATCCGGTTCCTACTCCAGAAGCTGGCCTCTTGGTAAAGGGCCTCTACTCCCGGCGGTCGGATGCTCCATGTTGGGAGGCGAACTTCAAAGCCTTTAAGTTACCTTTGAAATGGTGCCATAATATGCTGTTGGAAATTCAGGCCCCGTTTCTCACGTGGCGTGTGGCCCCCCTAGGGGAAGTTATGGAGATGGGCGAAATCAAAGTGGTCTCAATTGTGGGTCTGGCCGAGAAGTCGTTGTAGACACCCGTTCTGCCCAAGCAAGGAAGCCACACTAAAGGAGCGTGAGTAGTGGAGGGTTTGCTTAGCACGTGGGAGCCCTGGAGTCAATCCTGAGCCCCTTCCTCCCCCACCCCCGCCCCCGGAAGTTGCTGTAAAACAACTGCAGTCTATTTTCAAAACGAGACTAGTACTTTAAGTACAGTGAGAGGAGCAAGAGTGTGTTAGAGTCCATTATGTAAAACTCTGGCTCTTACAGCCTGTAAGCTGGGAAGCCTACTGGATCATCCTGTTGGGGCTATGCTGGGGGGGAGACTTTGGACTTCTCCAGAACACATCCAACTTTGAACATCTGCTTTAGCTCCTCGGAATTTGTATTTCTGTGACTGTGTATGCTTGAGGCTCTTTCTACTATGTGATAATTATAGAGTGAACTCTTAGCAAAACATTGATGTCTAGGGAAGATTTGCTTTGCCTATTGAAATGGTGTTGCTGCCCACCTGTCTAACTAATGGGTAAGCCATGCTTCACTACTGGGCTAAGAACTCAGTAGGTCCTGGTTAGGACTTTTCAATGTGTGTTTTAAAGAGAAGAGTAACTTCAAATAAAAAGAGTAATTTCTGTTTGACCCCGAAAGGCTACAGAGCTCCCATTGGCTCCCCTGAGTGCAGGGATGAAACCCGGCTAGAGCAGGTTCTTCTGAGAGTATGTAAGTGCTTTGCTTTTTCTCCATCCTATTGGTTTTCCTCTTCTTTTCCTGCCTTAAGAGGTAACATAGCATAGGAAAAAGTCAGAGGCCTTGGCATGCTGTTGGGATATGCAGGAATCCCAGCATTTAGGAGGCTAGCCTGGGTTAAGGGTTAAGTAGTAAGACTCTGGAGCCAGGCATGGTGGTGCTTGCTTTAATATAGCACACGGGAGGCAGAGGGGGACGGAGTTAAAGGCCAGCCTGGTCTGCATAGTGGGACCCTGTTTGAAGAGGAACCAACACCAAATTTAGGTTGCAGAAGGGATTTGTCCCGGGGCCACAGAGAGAGTAAAGAGGACTCTCTGAGTTCAGGTCTGTTGTTTCTAGGTTTTCAGTTCATCTGAGCAGCCTCCCTAGCTAGCTGGTTGTGTGGGAAAGCGTCCCCTGAGGTGTGGCTCCCAGACAGACCCGCAGTGGGCATGCAGACAGTGTCGGGACACTGCCTGGATAGACAAAGATCGCAGTAGTGTGCTGAGTAGGTAGCCAGACGTAGATTCGGTTGAGCGTATCTGCGTATGTCCTGAGCAGTGGGTGTAAAGGTGAATTGTAGCTGTGAGGAGCATGCCCTGTAGTGGAGAGTAGGGGCAGACAGATGCCCCAGAGTGCTTCAGTGAATGGGAAAAGAGAGGTCACACATCCCAAATAGAGGATGACTTGGCTGTGGTCTGCAAGGGTGGCTTGGGATGGCAAAGAAAACAACCACAGTGGTGAAATGCCTGGGGGGGGGGGTGCAGACAGCTCCTCACATGTAAGCCTGACAGCTTCGGGGCAAGCAAGGCACTCTTAGTTTAAACAAGTACATTTCAGTTCTGGACTGGGAGGGGGATTTGATAGCAAAGTGGGACATAAATCCAGGTCCAGTTGCAGGGAGGTGTGAGCATGCGTGTGGCTCTAATTGTCTAACCTCCCAGAGTTAGGGGCTGCAGCTTCTACAGATAAGTCTGCTATAGAGCTTAATACATTGGGAACATCGGAATCCAGCCACGTCAAACAGTAAAAAGTAAGGTGTGGCAAAAAAGGCATCTCAAAACATGAGACTAAAATTAGAGCTGTGAGGATCAGCCCTAATCGGGAATGCTGATGTGATAAACCCCTGCCATTCTGTACCAATGGGATCCATTGTCATTTACCCCCTCAGAAGTCACCCTTTTCTGCTGGGCACTGGTACACTTGACCAAGAGATAAAAAGACTACTTTGTCAGCATTAAAAACTGAAAGATAGCTTAAACCTTTTCTTACGGTATCATTTTCTCCCCCGTATGTGCCACTGAGCAGCTCCCCCCAGACCTCTGAGGCCATGAAACCAGCCCCTTCCTTCAAGGGAGAGGACAGCCGGTTTCGCATTTATTTGCATCTGTTTGTTTGTCCTACAAGAATTACTACTAGAATTATTCTGTAGCCTGATGGGTTAATCTTTCCTTTGGTGTCAGCCATGGCTTCCCTAGAAAATTGAATGCTTACTTGCCTATCTATATCAGCAGATTAACCATGTCGTACGCCTAGTAGATAGGTGCCTGTTAGTTTGCTTAGGGGGCTTAAATAATACTACTTTGTGATGGGTTTCTCTGGAGTCTGCCGTGTTGACAGGGAACTCAGTCAGCTGCTCCATTCTGAGGCAGTAAGTGTTGTCTGCTGTTGTGGCTAGGGTAAATGACTTCACACCCCCAACCCGTCCTCCCCCCAAAATCCTAAATTGTGTTGACAATTTTAGGTCCTGCGTGTGTAAAGGATATTCATGGCCTGATTTGTTCAACTTAGAGTTGAACACGAGGGTCTAACATAAGGCGAACCTACAGATTGAAAACAATCCCTGTGCCTGTGCTAGCACCCAGAGACTCACCCGACAGTCTCAGCTGCCCACTGTTCTCAACTTGCTTATCAATTTCCACTTGAAAAGCTTTATTTGCATGTGTGTCTGGGTGGGAGGAGATGCCATGGAGGTGAGAGGGCGCCTTGCAGGATTCCTTTCTTCCGCTATCATGTAGGTCCTGGAGATTGACTTCAGGTCAGCCCTGGCCACAAATGACCTTTCCAGCTGAACCAGTCTCCCAACCGGATCTGGATTGTTGGGGTTTGCTTGGGTTTGGGGGTGGGGGTGGTTGGCTGTTTTGCTTGTTTCTTGTTTTATTTAGCGATTTTTGATTTGTAAGCTGTATCTCCCTCTGTAGCCCAGGCTGGCCTTGAATTTGACAGTCATCCGCCTCAGTTGCTGAGATTATAGGCATGAACCGCTATATCTGGCTTGTGGCTCATTCTGTTTTAAAGATGGTTCATTTTTATTGTTCATGAGAATGCATGCTTTTCACGTCTGCACTAGGGAGGCTGAGGCAAAAGATAAGTTCAAGGCCAGCTTGCTCTACATAGGGCTCCAGGCTAGTTTAGTTTTATCGCACCTTATCTCAAAAACAGTGAACACAGGGGCTGCAGATGTAGCCCATAGTGGAAACACTTGTTTCTCACGAGGCTGGAGGTTGACTCTGCTGCTCTGTCCTACCCAAAAGGTCGCAGCCCTGGGGCTCAAACTCTTGTGCGTACTAGGCAGGAGTGAATTCTGAATTGCATTGCCTATTTATTTTTAAGACAAGACTCACTAAGTTGCCCCAAGGCAGCTTTCTCCTAACTCTGTGACTTAGGCCTTGAATCTGTGGACTTCTGCCTCCCTCTTGAAGAGCTGGGATTGCATGCAGCCTGTGGTCACCATCCTCCCCATCTCGGTTTGAACTGTGTTTTGTTTTCTTTTTCGATACAGGGTTTCACTGTGTAAAAAGCCTTGGCTGGCCTTGAACTCACAGAGATCCTCCAGCTTCTGCCTCCCAAGTAATGGGATAAGAGTTGTACACCACCGCTGTCCAGTCTACCTCCTAAATGCTAGGGTCACAAATATGGGACACCACACCAGACTCTTCCCACACTTTCCCTTCCCCAAATGTGGCTATGCCCTCATTCCAACTTAATGGGATATTTAAGATGAGCAGACAGGTACTTAACAAAACACTGCTTTTCAGATACTGTCTGTTAACCCAGTTAAGCTAGTAGTTGGATGTGATAGTTATTTCTCTACCCATAATCATTATCTGTTTTGGAAAGGTACACTGAAGTTAATGGTACGTGACTGAGTTAGGCTGTTATTTGTCCAAAATCTATGTAGGTCTATTAACATGGCTTTACATAGATAAACAATTTTTTTTTTTCTTTTTCTAGTTTCAGCCACAAAAGCTGGCCCTCACTGAATGGTTTTCTTCTCCCCTCTCCAAGAATGTGAACCTTGGGTTCAGTATTGCTGTATGTACTGAGTAAGCTTGGCCACGCCCTCCTCCTCCTCATGCTTCCCCTTAAAATGGAGGGCTGTGCTGATTTTATCACTGTGCAGAGAGTTATCCTCTGCCCATACGAAGATTCCGGACTGTAAAGCAGAAGTGAATGGGCTTAGTTTGAGCGGGGATCTCCTGTGGGGAGGAAGTGCGTGACTGAGTCACCTCTGACCTGGTCTGGAGGGTGACCCTACAGTGCCTTGGTCTTTGTAGTCTGTCTGGTATGTGGCACTTCAGATGCTACTGGAGGGTTGAGAGGTACTGAGTTCTTGATTTGGTTTCTCAGACAGCTATGCGCTGCCAGTGGCAACTGGTATACACTCAGCTCTGGGTCTCTGTAAACCCCAAAGGTCAGAAAGTCGAGGGGACAGTGGGATTGGCAGCTCAAGGGCATGGAGGTGCAGGCTGAGAAGCGTCTAATGAAATGTACTAGATTGCAAATCTGCCATCACCAAACATGGACACTGACAAATCTCTTCAAGAGCTGGGCCCCATGGAACACACCTGTGATCCCAGTGCTGTTGAAGGGATCAGGAGGATCCAAAGTTCGAGGTGATCCCTTAGTTATGTAATGTTTTGAGGCCAGCCTGATGTATACGCAGTCCTGTCTCACCTGAAAGATGTTGGGGAGAGGGAGGGTAGACAGGAATGAGAATATTGGGACTAAGATACTCATCTTCCTAGATTCCTGACACTGGGTTTCATTTTTTTAGGGCTTAAACATTCTGAATACCAATGGTTTTGAAACTCCTTTACTAAATAATGGCTTACTTTGGAATTGTGGAGTAAAAATTTTATGCAGCCAACAATACCAGGGCATCTCTGACTGACTGGGATAAGAGGCTTTAATTGCAGGCCATATGGGATGTGCCTTAAGCCTGGATACAGAGGGCCAGCACTACACTTTGACTAATTTAATAAACATCATTGAGCCACAGTGGCCAGCAGGGCCTGCCTAGTCTCAGATGAGTGTTTTCCTTGCAGACAGGAGCCTTGGCATTACCAGGTCACTATAGTCAATGTGTGCGTCCAGTTCAGCTCCATGGCCAAGCTTGGTTTCTAGTTAGGAATTTGTGCCCTGTTTGCAAATATTAATTAAATCGTAAGTAAGTTTTATTTGGACATGCTGTCGGCCTCAAAGCAGACTTCGGTGCCTTAACTAAGGGTTTCCCTGGACTGGCCACTGTGGGCCAGTTACATGGTTAGGAGTGCTGTGAGCAGGACAGCAGACAGGAACAAGGACTTAGTTGTTGCATGGTCAACCGAAGCTCTCTTGGAGAAGGCTGACCCCTAGCACCCACGAGAAGCTCTTGTGGGTGCGCCAGTGGTGGAGGACGGCAGGGCAGATCCAGGAGCTGGCTGCCCAAAATGGCAAGGCCCAGGCTCAGGGAGAGTCTGGGGGCGGGGGTAGAGGTGGAAGACACAAGACACATCTACCTCTGTCCTCTGCACACTTAAGTGTGTAGACATACGTCGTCGTTTCTCAGATAGTCAGCACCTGTGTTTCTAAGCTCTAGGATGCCAGCAGCAGCTCCAGCAGAGGGAGAAAAATAGAATTGCTAGTGTCTTTTTGTCAGAAAGGCAATATCCACATTGGGAATGAATTTCAGGGTTGGGGGCACTGGGGTTATAGCTCAGCTGTAGATAGCTTACCTGTTGTGCTGGTAAATTTTTCTCACCTTGACACAACTGAGGTTGACTTTTCTCTCTGATGGATAATGACCTGGAAGCATCAGCCAAACAAACACTTTGGTTCTTCAAGTTTTTGTTAAAGTAAGTTTTATCACAGCAAGGAAAGCCAACTGGGACATCTAACCTGTTCGAGACCTTGGGTTTGATCCCGAGTACCACCCAAGCAAGCTCAGTGTGGTGCTCCCAACCCTAAGAGATCTGTTTAATATACTGGCCTTGAACTCACAGAGCCTGCCTCTGCCTCCCGAGTGCCGGGATTAAAGACAGCCACACCTTGCCTGGCTGCTATGTGAGTGCTGGGAATTGAACCCCAGGTTCTCCTGAAGAGAAGTCAGTGTCACTGACCATCTCTCCAGCCCCTAGAGTGGCATTTTAAAAGGGTTTTATATACTTTAGGCTTAATGCTGTTCTTGGTCAGAAGTCTATTCCCTGTAAAAACCAGGTGAATATTCTAGGCTTTGCAGCCTGTGTGGTCTCAACATCTCTGCTGTCAGACATGAAAGCCAGGCTGTATGCAAAAGTGCAGGAGTGACTAATGCTATTAAAGCTATCAGCACTGAAATCTGAAGACCACATAACCCACCTGGCAGTATTGCAGAACTCCGAGCATTCAGGAACCACATGAATATGTTCAAGGGTAGTTTGTACTCACATACCAAGTTCCCCCACAGCGATCGAGACGGGGGAAAAGACAGACAGACTTTTTTGGCTTAAATTGTTCAAAGCAGGTGGACTTAGTTTGCCAGCCTTGTTCTAGACCATAAGTAACAGCCCTTTATCAGACTAGCTTGATGAATGGCTTTGGAGTCTGCAGATGCCTCTTCCTACCTCACCATGAGCATAAACTAACCCTGCCCAGCCATGCATTTCCCTGTTCCTTCCTTCCTCATGGTGCTTGTCTTCAAGATTTTATGGCTGAACAGGGTGGCCAGCCTGTGGCTATGTAATGTTCATTGGAAGAATAAAGACAGTCTAGCTCAGGAGTAACTGGCACGTGGGGAGGGGGGCTCAGTGGGTTTGGTACTGGGAATCTGGAAGACCTGCGTTTGGATTCAGAATGCGTGGGAAAGGCACACACCCTTGACTCCGGCCTCAGGGTAGGAGAAATAGAGGGATGGGCAGATCCCAGGGGCTTGTTGGCCATCCCATGTAGCCAAAAGGTGAGCTCCAGATGGACAGAGTGATGAGGACCACACGCACTCAGCATAGTCTGTGTAATCAGTCATGCATGGGAATGCATGCCACACACCAGTGCCACTCACCAAAGTAACTGATGTGATGCTCCCAGAACAGACCTCTGTCTATAGGGCTAATAATACATTTGCCTAAGCACTGGAAAGCTGTGCTTCTTAAATCTAATGGTTTAAATGATCCCTTGGGTTCCAGGCGAGCCAGAGCCACACAGTGAGGCCCTGTCTCAATGATAAATGAGTCCACAGGGCAGGATGGTTAACAATGGGACTGTCAAAGGCTGTCATATCACTTGGTTTGTGTTATAATGTGTGCCCTCACTAATTTCAGTGGAGTCAGAGTTACAGCCTTGAAGTGTTTGCAGTGTTGATTCTTGGGGCTTCTCGTGGGTCTTTCAGGTGCTGCTGGTGAGTAGCAGTCGCTACCCTGACCAGTGGATTGTCCCTGGAGGAGGGCTGGAGCCAGAGGAGGAGCCTGGCGGCGCGGCTGTGAGGGAAGTATATGAAGAGGTGAGATGGAATGTTTTGTCTCTGACGCTGCTGAGGGATTTTACAGGAGGAAAGGCAAGAATGCAGGCGACAGAGTCTTCTGTTGTCTGGTGCAGCATTATAAGTTATGTTGCTATAGTTAACATTGTGCGCAAGAAGTTTTTGTTCATGGTAAACAGCTAAAATGAATGTGAGAGGTGTATTAACGTGCACTTGTCCATTGTTTGATTCAGATTAGTGTAAAGCATGGTGGCCTCGCCTGAGAGCTACATCAGTACCATTCTGAGCAGAGATACTTGGGTTGTGTGCCATAAATTTTAGACTAAAAAAGGAACCAATTGCCAGGCAGTGGCACCTTCAATGCCAGCACTCAGGAAGCAGAAGCAGGCTGATCTGTGAGTTCAAGACCATCCTAGTCTGTAAAGCAAGTACCAGGACAGCCAGGGCTGCTACACAGAAAAGAAATAGAAGCCAATTGTTTGTGTTTTATCTTAAAATTCAGTAAAATGTGTCACATCCTCATGCACAAACTGCCCTGCTTGTCCCTTCTCTTGAGGATGAAACTTGCTTTACTCAGGTAACACCATGCCAGGTTTCAGTGGGGGAGGCATGCGTGTGTGTGTGTTTCCTTTGGGCTTTGGGGGTATAGAATCTTGTTAGCACTTTTCAGGGAAGTGCAGCCCAGCTTCCCAGAGCACCAAGGGTGCTGCGCAATGGGGTGAGGAATTCAGACCTTTCAGTGAGTGGTAGCTAAAGAAGGATAGCTCTTGGAGCCGCGACAAAGGAGAAAGCAAGTTTTTAGAAGGGCTGAGTCTGTTAGTTCATACAGAAAAGTGTTTTTATTCAGACTTTTTCCCCAAATTGTTGTCTGAAGTATAATTTTTATCACCCCATTTTAGTTTTTGGTTTTTTGTTTTGTGTTTTGTTTTGTTTTTGATAAATGAAAATATAACCAATCAGGGAAAAACTGAGACAACATCGCTTATAAATATAATTATTATGAGAGATGAGTATTATACTTACCAACTCTTTCTTTAATAGGCTGGAGTCAAAGGAAAATTAGGCAGACTCCTGGGAATATTCGAGGTGAGTTACACTTAGCCCCACTTCACTGATGTAGAATTCATGATGCCTTTCAACCAGCAGCCTGAACTAGTTAGTTTCCTCTAAAACCATGGCAGTCAAGTCAGTGGTAAGGATGCTATGGTTCCCTGTGTGTGACACAGAAAGGCCGCCCTGTAGTTCTGCCTCGTTCAGCATACTGACCCTGAATGACTTTAAGAGCCAGAAGAGGAAACTCCAGCATGAGGAATAGATGCTATAAGAAACCCTATTAACTGAAGACAGAATGGAATCTCCTGTGAGGGGATCAGAAAGGGATCAGCATGCTGAGGACAATGGAAAAAGGGGCTGGGCTCTGAAGATGCATTTTGGATTTTCAGACACTGTGGTATGCCAGAAACACCGGGACTTCCCTTATCAAAGTTTAAGAGTTAGTTCAGTCTTTCTGGTGGAACCATATAAAGTTTATTTTGAAGCCTTTAGAAATTAAAATATGCTACTTGGAGTTGATTCACCAGAATTCAGTTAGAGTATAAATGGTGCGTGCCTTTAATTCCAGCACTAAGGAGGCAGAGACAGGAGAATCTCTTGAGTTCAAGGACAGCCAGGGCTACACAGAGAAAAACTAAGGGGGGGAGTATCTTGTGGCTGGAGAGATGCCACAGTGGTTAAGAGCACTTATGTTGTTCTTGCAGAGGACTTGGGTTCAATTCCCAACACCCACATTGCAGCTCATATCTGCTCCACACAGGTATACATGCAGGCAAAACACCGGTGTGCAAAAAGTTCAGAGCTATACTCAAAAACAAAAAAACCACGGCCCCATGGCATCAGTTTTACAGCTATATAGCACCATCTCCTGGTGAAACCAAGAAACAAGTTTTTTCTGTAGGTACAATGAACACCTTTGTCAGTGTGCCCAGTATTTGGAGAAAAGTCCTAACTAACACTTACTAGTGAAAGAAACAGCACACCATTTAACAGAAAACGTGGGCCAGCATGTTTTTCCTCTAGAAAGTATCTCGCACATCCAAACTGCTTCCCGCTAGGTGAGTGTCCTTAGTGACTTGTGACTGGGAACTAGTAACTGCCTTTGCAGGTGTGAAAGTAGAAAGGTGAGCGTGTACAGATTCATTCGGCTCTTGAGGTTCTATCAAAGTTGAATGCTCCATGTACAGGCTCCACAGCCCCCCAGGGTCTTAACTCAGCTGGCGGGAACTTGCTAAGTAGTCCAGGTTGCCTTGGAACAGGATCCTTCCTGCCTTGCCTTCCAAGTAATGACTTCAGCCACTGACTCCCATGCCCACTCTTTAAATTAAACAAAAGTTGGAGTACTTGTACATGCATACATGTAGAGGGTAACTTGTGAGAATGGTTCTCTACTCAGGCTCCCAGGATCCAACTCAGATCATCAGTGCTTTGATGTGCAGCCACCAGTTTCTGAATGCGTTTCTATGCTCACACTTAGAACTCACTTCGTACGCACCGAAAGACATTGGCACACACTGTACTCATGCACCCATGGTCCGCACCTGTGAATTAAAATGCTTTGCTTTTCTATTCAAGCAGAATCAAGACCGGAAGCACAGAACGTATGTTTATGTTCTGATAGTCACTGAAATATTGGAAGACTGGGAAGACTCTGTTAATATTGGTGAGTGCTTAGTCACCACTGACACTTTTTCCAGTCCGCCGTAACTGACTTTAGTTACTCTTTAAAGGGAAGGCGAGTGTGTATCTACATTTGAGTGAATTGCCTCACCCTCCCACGCGAAATCATTTAAGAACTAGAAAGTCACTGTTTGGGGGAAGCAAGGGAATAAATACTGTGTAGTACTCGTGTATGCTTTTTAAAACTGCCCTTGCGGTAACTGCTGTTCTCCTGCTCTCTAGGAAGGAAGAGAGAATGGTTCAAAGTAGAAGACGCAATCAAGGTCCTCCAGTGTCATAAGCCTGTCCATGCAGAGTATCTGGAAAAACTAAAGCTGGGGTGTTCTCCAACCAATGGAAATCCCACAGCCCCTTCCCTGCCAGATAACAATGCCTTGTTTGTGACTGCTGCACAGCCTTCTGGAGTGTCATCCAGTATAAGATAGAGAGCTGGGAACCCTCCCCCCTCAGATGTCACAGGGAGAGGTTTTTTTTTTTTTTTTTTTTACTTCTGACACATCTGACTGCTGCTGGCAAACTGAATTTGCCGTGTGTGGGAATTTCAAATAATTTGCATGCATTTCAGATGCTTTTCAAGTCTTTTAAAGTAAACAACAAAATATCATAAAAATATTTCCAGATGCCAAAGCCATGTGGGATTTTTGAGCCTTACTTGTACCCCTTCCGCCCCATTACTTTGAGTTTCATTTTGTAATGACCTCCCCCCCTTTTGTCTGCTTGACATCATCCTGTGGTTTATTTTGCCAAGTCAAATAAGTTGTTGGGTTGTATTTTCACATGTGCCCCCACTTTTATTTCTCTTACAGTTACAGTATCAAATAGCCACCAGATCTTTGTGTTGGCAATTAATGAAAAGATTCTCAGTATTTAGAGGAAATATATTTACCCCAAAACTTGTGTAAGAGGGTCGTAATCTCCCTTGTGAACTGCACGTTTGGGCTGGTTTCTTTGGTGTGGTCCTGTAGCCTTTGACAAAGTACTGCAGTTCACTGTTGCCAACAATTGAGTGTTCACAGCCAGTATTGTGTCACTGTCGACTTCTAGGACTGCTTCCCCTCTGACACAGTAGTGATTCAATGTAAAACATAGCAAGGTCATCGTTCTAGGGAAATACTGTCAGCAACTTGCATGTGGTTGGGTGCACCTCATCCTGAAAACGGGGTTTAAAGAAATTTATTTAGCATGCTCAGTTGCCAGTTCCCTTTATAATCCTTTTAACAGAATATACGAAGGCCACAATTCACTCAATGAAGACTACTCTTAAAATCCATTTTCAGTTTCTGATTTCGTGACATCTGTTCACTTAAACAGTCAGGTTACCACAGGATTAGAATTTCTAGCCTTCAATTCGTCAGTGCTGACTGCATCACAGCTATAGAAAATAGCCATTCCTGTTCAGCTATTCCAGGCCAAAGGCAGAGGGCACATTTGAATATCTCCCATTATCCGAGTGCCAGTGAGTGGTTTGTCAGTAAAGTTAACTGTGGGGGAGCTGGAACTTGTGAGTCAAGTTATTACACCTTGTCTTTGCTCAAAATGGGCGTCCTGTGAAAAGTGGCTGGCGTGAAACTCCTTTACTTCATGAGGTCAGAGTGCTGGGGAGGGGAGCCTTCCACAGATGAGGGAAGAGGACGAGGTCCGTCTTTATGTCGCCATTGTTAACCTTTTGTAAATACTCTTAACTGGCAAGTTTAAACAGGAAGTTCATTGAGACATCTGTTCTTTAAATGTAAATGTAATCGCCTTTAAAATGTAATCGCCGCTGAAAATGGTCCTTGGATGTAAGGAAAACTGGTTTTAAAAATGAGATCTTGTGCCACGAATGCAGCGGAACTAAATAAAAATGTTAGTTTACAAATTAATGCTGTCACAGTAATGAGTAAAGTAGAAAAACTCAGCCAGTAGCATTCATTCTTAATTATGTAGTGTGATCACACATGACCGCTCAGACCTTTTATATTTTTCTTTGTACAGAGGTCATGTATTCTGGTTTGTTTTTAAGAAACATTTAAAAGCCCAGATTGACATTTTCTATCAGTTGCCCTCACAGATCTGCAATTTCTCTACGTACTAAACCCAACAGAAACTGGACTGCTTTGTATAGAATATTGCTTCCAGCTAACAAACATCACAAGTGCTTGGGAGTCATATGTACACGATATTCTGAGAGGTAATAGTGCATGGATTTATTTTATAAACCCTCAGACTGTGTATTGCCATGTAAAATATGTACAGTGTTAATGTCAACCATCTCTAAAGTTAGCCTATATATAATGTTGTATAATTCTTTGGTCGGAAACATTTGGATAAAGCCGGGTCACCTGGGTCAGGACTTTCTTCAATGCCATGTAGCAAACCAACTCTCTTTAGCCTATGCAACAGCAAAGAACTTACAGGATGCAGCTTCGATTTTCAATTTCCCCTGGGGGCTCCGACCCAGACCAGCAAGATTATAGAGGAAAAGAGCTAGGTCAAGTGATTGAGTGCTCTCAAGGCTCAGCAGGACCCTCTAAAGGTAATTAATGTCTGTCACTTCAGCCCGCTGCAAAGCACAGCACTGAAAACAGTTTGTGCTGATTTGTGGGATCTCTGAATAAGATGGGGCAGCTAAGCTCTTCAGATCCATGTGCCTAAGTTTACAAAACAAGCGCTGTTATAAATTGACTTGCACAAAGGCAGGAACTGCCCTGTGTGGTCTTTCTGTGAAGGAAGGACACTTTCCCACCATCACTGCTTTGTCCATCACAGTGTATGAAGCGAAAAGGAAGACAATCGCTTTGCATGGTCTCATTTGAGATGGTCTCATTCGAACTGGTGTAAGAATCTTGACTTTCTTTTTTACATTTGGAAACATCAAATAAAAATGGAAACATAATCTGTGTGGGTTTATTTTTCAGCTAGCATAAGTAGAATGTTTTCAAGGTTAATCAGCTTGCTGAAATTTAAGGTCAGGAGCATGCTTTCCCCAGAAGGCTAGAGAGATGGCTTGGGTTAGAAGTACCTGCTGCTTTCCAAAGGGTCTGACTTTGGTTTCCAGCCGTCTCCTCTAAATCAAGCTGGGGGTGGGGGGGTGAGACATTCTTCTAGCCTCCACAGACAGCTGCACATAAACCATACCGCGCACACACAGAAATAAAAATAACTACCTAGGTAAAGCTATACTGTACAGAATCCACTATACATCCGTACCTCCACATGAGTGTCTGCCTGGCATTCCACAATAAAACCTTAGCTGCCATCCATCAGACCCCACACACAAAGCTCTTGTACACTTCACGACTAACTCGGACTGGTGAGTTAAAAGGAGCTATCATTAAAGTACTACCAATCTTTTAGTTTCACTATTTTAATAACCAAAACTAGGAGAACCATTAGGACATTCCTTGTTATAATTTCTACTTAAAACCCACAGAAGAGCAGAGATGTCAGACCCGTCACTGAACAGCAGTTTGGGCTGGGTGTGAGCACCTTTAATCCTAGCTCTGGAGGGCTGTAGTGGGGAAGCAGAGGTAGGTAAGAGTTCCAGGACAGCCAGAGCTACACGGATCATAACTGCCTGTAAACCCAGCCCCAACAGGCTGACTAATGTGGCCTCTGGGCAGGAACCTACAATCATGTACATGTGCACACAGATAGTTAAATCTCACCAAGTAGCCCAGTCAGTAATGTGTTTGCTAAGCAAGCATGGGACCTGAGTTCCGTCCCCAGAATCTATGGGGACAGGCAGGCTGCAGTGGTCAGCCTGGTCTACACAGTGAGTTCCAGGACAGTTCTGTGTATGGTAGTGTAAACCCTTGACTCAGGCAGATAGCTAGGGTTGCAGTTTCTGCAGTCATAAAGGATGAATGAAATTCCCAGTTGCTAAGCATCTGCATGCACGTCGTCGGCTCAGCTAGTACCACTGACAAGTTTCCTTGACAACGAGTCGGCAGTCAACTTAGCAGCTTACACAGAGCTTCCTAAAAAATGGAGTGGAATTGAGTGCCCAGAACATTCCTAAAATTCAGTTTTCTTATTCTCGTTTCTTGCATAGACTTCATTCCCCCTACAAACTACTTAACAAAATGTAATATGGGCCTACACTACAAAACGAAACTACAAGTAATCTCATGAGGCTCAAGAGATGGTTTCAGGGCCTGGACTCTGTTCCTTGTACCCACAGGCTCACAACTGTCTCTGGATACAGGGATCCAAAACCCTTTTGACCTCTGAGGATAGCAGCCACAAACAGAGCTCACTGAGGCAAAGCTACCACACCCTAAAATAGTTCTTCGGGCTTACCTGAACTGTGTACCAGGCTGCCCTTAAAGGCAAAGATTGCCTACCTCTGCCTCCTGGTGCTGGAAGGCCTGCTTCTCCACTTTAAATCCCTACCAGGCCAGTGCCACTGGCTAAATTCTAGCCAATTCCAGATGACAGGGTCCTTAAGGCCAGTGTTAGGCTTGTGAGGTCACACATCTTTTCATCTTGTAAAAGATTTTGTCCTGTATACAGATGATTGACAGGTCAGGGCTGCAATAAAGACCAGTCACAGTACTACTTGCCTAAGCATATGCAAGAAAGGCGAGGGGGTGGGAGGCTGCAAAAGCAGCTCAGCAGTCCAACTTCCGGCAACCACATGTTGGCTCACAACCGGCTATGAGATCTGGTGCCCTCTTCTGGCCCACAACATACATGCAGGCAGAACACTGTACACGTAATAAATCTTAACAGGGGTTCTGCGTTCAAACCCCAGTACCAAGAAAATGTGCAGTGGGAAAGGCTAATGTCTCAGGACGTACTATCCCCAGCCTCAGTGACACAGTAAGAAAGTGTAGAGATTGAGTGCAGAGTGAGGAAACAGACAAATTATCACATCCAATTGGTATAGAATTTTATTATTTTTATACTTCTTTGAAATTATTACATTCAACATGTTTTCCTTCTGTGTTACTTAAAATATAAACCCTGATATAATTCCTTAGGATAGGCAACATGCTTCATAGCTAAACAAAATGTTCCCAACCCTAGAATACATTCCAATAAAATATTACATATTTCTTATGGAATACTGAGTTAGGTACCCAATTTTTCAACTGTTTTGTAATTCTGTATGTGGGCAGCTTTCCTATATTGTGTTCTTAAAACTCTGCTATTGCAGTATACAAACTGATGTAGTCAGTGCAGCCAAAAGAACACTCCTCAACACTCCTCAACCATCAGAATGTCCCACCACTTAGACCTACCTGGCCGAATGGCCTCACTCTGACAGAACACCAGATGTTCTTCCCCGCCCTCTTGAGAAAGGCTAACCACAGCATCTGGGTGGCTTTGATATACCAGCTTGCACCGAGGCTTATCTTACAAGTACATCCCTGGTCTAGTATAAGGTTTTCAGTAATATATACAGAAGGCCTAAGATTTAAGAGAACAAAAAACAACTAGTCTCACAGTGGGTGGAGGTGAATCCCAGCAAAATAGGTGACCAAGCAGAACAAAGCATCCAGATCACAAAGCTCAAATTGATACCTGAGGGCAGTGGCTCTCAGCCTCTGAGTCTCGACCCCAGATAGCATGGGGTTCCCCTAAGACCACTGGTAAACAGATATTTACACTGCAGTTCATAGCAGTAGCAAAACTACGGTTCTGAAGTAGCAATGAAAATAATTTTAAGGGTTCCAGCATTAGGAAGGCTGGGGAGAGGTTGGATATCGCCTCTCACTTAACTCTTCACTCCCGCCTGAGACCAGAAAAGTAGCCTTCCTTCAGGACCAGAGCTGCAACCATCGTGCTGTGCCCAATGCTAAGCTGTCCCTTCAAGAGCATGGCCCAAGCTACTCACTCACATCTACGTCCCCAACCTGCAGTAGGCAAATGTCCAAATACCTTTATCAAGTGAATTTCTTCCCTCGGCTGGGGCTGGCTACAAAGTCAAAGGTTTATAAGAAAACAGGACTCTATACAGGAGCAGGTAAGCTGGGAATGACCGGTCATCTCCTAACAGAAGGGGGAGGTGTAATACAGTGTGTGCTCCTTGTGGTCTGCTACGCAGTCCCCGCCAGTTCGTTCCCAAGCTATGGCGCGTCAATCTGCCACTGCCACATCGTCAGGTCACTCAATATTAGACTGTTTACGTGTACATACTCTGAGTTTCGGAAATACTGCCATGTAAACTCACACTGCTTTAACCAACCATTCAGTGTTGGTCAAGGAAACCACCACAGGTCAGATGTAGTTGCTAGGATTCAACCTCTAACCTGTTGTTTCCTTTAAGTCTTTTAGGAAAAGTCCAGACATATATAATGATTCTAGCTTCTTCCAACTGGTTGAATGCAAGTCTCATCAGAACAACGGGACTCACCAACAACAGCAAAAGAAAAGTGAAAAGTGATGAAATCAGGAAATCATACTGGAATATGGGAAAACCAGCCCTCAGTGCACATTAGAACCCTATGGAAACGTCTAAGTCATTGCGTGGCATCAGTTATAACCAGGGGCGGTACTGGCTTTCAGGGAGTAATGAATGCTGCCCTATGGCTAATTACTTAAAGTTCTCAGGTTTTTTGTTTGTTTGATTTGTTTAAAATGAGAGAGCTTTCTTAGCTGTGGCCAAAAGAGGTCATCTGCCCAAGAATTCTAACAACTGCTAAGATAGAACTTTAAAATTTACACTATCAAGATAGGGCTATAAGCAATTTTATTCTAAACTTAATATTTATTAACAAAATGCATTTATATGGAAGGATCCAGTTACCAGTCATCAAAAGCTCTTATATGTTGAAAATGTAATTTTAATAGATAATTCTTCATCTTACATAGGAACACAATAAAATACACCACATTCTGAAGAAACTCCAGAAGTTATTGAGTGAGGCAAATGCAGATGGCTACAATAGCAACTGTAGGAGACAGAGATTCCTGACCATAAGGTTAGCATTTACATAGATAGGACTAAAAACACTCTGAAAGTCAATGTGGAAAAGGGTTTAAAAAAAAAAAAAAAAAAAAAAAAAAGATGGTTTCAAATAGGAAGAAAAGAATCACTAATACCAAAATAAAGGATACAAGGAGTAGCAGGGTCTGGCACCTTTACAATCCTAGGAGAGACAATCAGATCCTGGAGTTGGAGGTAAGCCTGGTCTAGACAGCTGAGTTCCAGCTAAAGTCACATAAACACACACGCACACGCACGCACGCACGCACACACACACCCACCCCTGCTTGGGATTTGCTCACTGGGTCTGCAAGGAAGACTCAAACTGCCTCCACAAACCTCAGCTGGTTTCCTAACGGCACAAACAATACACAACAGGTTTTTGGACAAGAACCAAGAGAAAAGTGGTACCTTACATCCGAGGCTCAAATGTGGACATGTGAGAGTCCTGTATGACATCCACCTGTCCTTTTTATTGTGACCGTTAGGTGTGATCAACTTTCAAACACTATGGCAAGACACCAATGATCACCTAATTAAATCAGGTAACATTTATTTAAACTTTCTAGGAGGGTTTAAAAAAAAAAGGACAGATACTGATGCTTCATGCATGCTCAGAGCCAGTTTATAAATACTCACTCAGTAAATCCTAACACAAATCTGCATCAATGAAACAAACTGGTAAAATTCTCCTCTTGCCTGCCAATCAGTTTGTCAGATGGAGGACCAAAACAAAACGTTCCATCCGCTTTAATTTTAAATACGATTGTCACATCGGGAAAGTGAAATAAACACAGTAAAATAAACTGTACAAAGGCAAAGTAGAATAACAAAAAATATTTTACTAAAACATAAGATTTACAGAAGTTTCCAGACAAGCCATACAAAATGGTCACAAGCTTTGTTTCTTCTTCTGTTGGGGTAGGGCAGAGAATCTACACTTAACAGCAAAGTCACAATGTTATTAGTGAGGGCTGTGATGTTTATTTAATGTTCCCATTTTGGTTCAGACAATCAAGCTTGTCCATCTACAGTGTCTAAAGTTAGACTTGGCTAGAGAGCATATTCTAAAAAAAACTGGTTAGCTGCATTTAACCACTGCAATTAGATCCCATAAGAGGGGGAGGGGGAAAGGAGACCATAAAATTAAAATAAAACTATTTCCCCCTAAAAAATAAAATAAAAACACCCTTACCCCTGGCAGCTAACCCTGACAACTACCTTCATTCACAGTGCTTTGTACTTAAACCATGATGGGGAAACAAATCCAAGCAGAGTCACTGCTTTTAAACATTTCACAACAACCCGGATGATACTTCTAGCCTCTGCTCATGCTTTACAACAGTGAATCAGGACAAGACATAGATTTGCTAATGTGCATGTAATCACCAAAGATGAAGATGCCTGGGCTTTTATTCTGTAATGTTTCTAAGACTGTGTCCATTAAATGCAAACAAAAAAAAAAAAAAAAAAGAAGAGTCTTGGCAGAACAGGAGAAGTGATGTACACTTGATGATCTGATCGACTTAAATATTATTCATGGCATATAGCCTAGTCCATGCTCTCGCTGTAGATAAAAACAAACATGCAACTGTTAGTTTGCTCAGTTCATTAGATTTCTTTCCAAACACCATAAACAAAAAACACAAATCTGAGGAAATGCTAAGCTACACACACTCTCCTAAATTCATAGTATGGCCTATAAACTAAGTCAGGTCAATTTTCTGAATGTCTCATTACCAAAACAGTACAGCTTATTAGAAAGAGGTCTTGGTTTTCTAAGGATCTCACTATTTAGACTGGAGTAGCTTCAAACCTTTCATAAAATTCAACAAATGGAGAAGGTCGTGTCTTTCACTTCTGAATAGGCAATAATGTTCCTCATCTTTTTGTAGTTGTCACAGAAAGAAGTTTGTTGATCCCATGCTTTACACTTTAAATGGGCCATAAAAACAGTATAAAAACAATTTTAAGTTTTCTAGTCCCTTCACACACTGCTCATAAGATAGTCATTGTTAGATCCATGTGGTTAATCCCACAGTGCAAGATCTCCTTTTCTATATTACTTTTAATCTGAGCTTATTTTAAAAAAAAAAAAAAAAAAAAAAAAGATTGTTTTGAAAAGTAGATCAAATAATATGAAGTACCTGTTTCTATGGCTTGGGCTTCATTGGTCTTCCACTGCTCGGCTACATCATTTGCTAATGGATCATCTGGATTGGGAGCACTTAACAAAGCCTGGATTGATAGCAGAACTGTGCGGATCTGCAGTGCTGGGGACCACTTATCTACGAAGGTAACAGGCCCAGTATGACATGATAAAGCATGAAACACCGGCCCAGAATGGCTCAACTTCCCTCCCACACATTGGTGTTATCATAAGATGAGACTACAGTATTTACAATCTAAACATGGAATGCTTAAGACAGAAAGGACACATTTAAATGACAAGCAACACTTACCTTTCAAAATATCTAAACATATTCTTCCCAACTTGTCTACATTAGGATGATAAATTTTGGTCATGAAACGTACTTTAGGTGCTGCCATTGGGTATTCTTCTGGAAGGAATAGTTCAAGTTTAAAAGTCCCTCCCTCAAAGGGGGAATCCTGGGGGCCAGCAATGACCACATGAAAATAACGGGCGTTGCTCTCATCTGGTTCTGCTTTAATGCCAGGAACTGGTTCTGCCAGCAAACGCTGGGTTTCCTACAACAGGAAAACAAACACACTTGTGAAGCAAATGTCATTTCACTAAACACCAAAATTCAAATTAGAAGTGCATCTTTTTTAATTAGACATAAAAGAATCTCCCACTGATATATAATTTAGCTAATCAAATGTAAAACTCAAAGAATGTTTGACTCCCAAGCCATACCATAATATGGCGTACATGTGCACAAAAGTCACAAATAATAAATGCTAAAAAAGACTGTTTATGATGGACATAGTGGTGCGGCATGCCTTTAATTCCAGCACTTGGGAGGCAGATGAAGATGCATCTCTGTGACTTTAAGCCCAGTCTGGTCTGCAAAGTGAGTTCCAAGACAGCCAGGGCTATGTAGAGACCCTTTCAAAGATATAGAGATGAACAGATGGTTGGATAGACAGACAGATGGTAGACAGACATAGGTAACTATATTCATGTAAAAGGAAAGAAAAATGGCACTAGGATTGCTGCAATAAGTAAGGCAACTTGTAACCTTTACTAAAACCCAAGCCACTGAGCTCTCCCTTTCTAAAAAAAAATTGGTCATTCTTTGTATTCAAGGATGAACTAGGTCTAGAATACTCAAGACATCAAAATCTCTGGATGCTCAAGTATCTTGCATAAAACAGAACAGTTTTTGTATTTAAGGTACAGAAATCTTCCTGTACATTTCAAACCATCTCTAGATGACTTGTAGTGCCTACATGTATGTATCTAAATCACAAATTAAGCATGCACTTTCCTCACATGGGATTTTTTACATCTGCTAACTATATTGAAGTATTGGAGATAAGAACAAGTCTAAGAAACTGGGTACTGTGACAGCGGCATACTCTTTGATCCCAGTACTTAGGCAGATGCTGGCACCTTGAGTTCAAGGTGAGCCAGGCCTAGAAAGTAGGGATCTGTCTTTGTGTAAGAGATGTAAGGGATGGAGGATGGAAGGCAGGATGCAATGGCCCACGCTGAAAAGCCTGAAACTGACACTCTTATAAAAGGCCTTTCATGCTCCCCAGTAATCACATCCCATTCTAGTCTAGCGAAACCTCAAAATACCCTTTTTCACTCCTGCTTTAGATAGGTACTCGGCTTCCTACTTCATGAGAAAGCAAACATCCTTTGCATTTCCATGACAGCATCTGCACACATTCCCACATGCTGCTGGGCTTCTCACTTGTTACTTTACCAAGGCCACCTCCTCTTGGGTAGTTCTCCCCTCAATCCCCAAGAAGACCGTGCTCCAACATCTCTCTTGAACCAACTCTTTCTCAAGTCATGAAAACGCTATGGTATTTTCCTAGTAGGAAATATAAAGCTGTCTTTTCTGTTATAAAGTGAAACCCTCCACAAGCTTGGCTTCTTCTGGACATGACCATTTCCCTCCCAGCTTTTCTGCCATGTTGTAATAGAGTGGGAAAGGTCCTCGCTTTTGAGAAACCAAAAGCTGTCTGACCTTACATTTTTAACCTCTAAAGTGTGAGCTAATAAAACTCACTCTTGTCTTCATCAAGTCCCCAGCTTTAACACTTTAGAAGAATGAAAGAAAATGGACTAACACAGCAACCCAAACCTAACTTTCTGATCATCTCCATTTCCCCAAATTTTCCTTAGATCAGTCAATACATCACTGATCCATCTTTATCCGTAAGCTAAATATCTAACCTGACTTTTTTAAAACAACAAAAAAGCTGGCTGGGCAGTGGTGGCATACGCCTTAAGCCCAGCACTCGGGAGGCAGAGACGGGTGGACTTCTGTGCGAATTCGAGGACAGCCTGCTCTACAGAGTGAATTCCAGTGAAACGGCCAAGGCTGTTTCACAGAGGATCCCTGCCACGAAAAGGAAATAGTTTGCGCAGGGGCAAGAATATGTGTACATAGATGTGTACAGCCCTGGGTTGATCCCCAGCAGAGTCAGAAAGGGTTCCAGAAGTCCTTGTGTGACGACACTGCTTCTCACTCCTGCCCTGGTGCTTGAGCCCCGCCTGCTCTCAAATGGCAGACTGAAATACCCTGACATGCGCGTTAGCATCCAGGCGCCTGACTGGCCTACCCGCGGGAGCCTAGCAGGAAATGTGCTTGCCAGTATTCAGGCGGTACTCTGGCCTCCTCAGGGTCCTGACTCGGTCTTTGTGCGCATGCCCCCTCTCCCAAGAGACAAGTGCCACCTGTCTCCCCCTCCCCATTTCCTTCTCCCAATAAAAGTCTCCATATGAGCTGTCACATGGTGGCTCTCCCAGCTTTTGACCTCGGCCTTGCTATTTCATTCTCTGGGTCTATTCCCCATATATTTAAAGCCAAAGGTTTGCAATGGACTCCTGCTCTCTGCCTACCTTTCCAATGCACCTTAAGCTATCCTGCACCCCAACCTTTGTTCAATCCAACTTAACTTCCTTACAGCTCCTCTACTGCCTACAAACTTTCATTCCACTTCAGAGACTGCTCCTTTCCCCAGGACAGTTAACTAGGAAAATCAAGAAAAGAGTTTTGCCTTTATTTTAGGGGGAAAAAAAATAGTAAATATCGGTATAGGAGCAAAAACTGAAGAAACTAGATGGTAATATTTCTCCCATTTTGGCCTTTCCTCAACTTGCTTTATTTTATTCCAGGGTTCCTTGAAAAAAGGAAGCTGGAAAAAGGGAACAGAGTCCAAAAATCTAAGTCACCACTCCCTGATAATACATAGCAGCAGCTATGTAAAGCTCTAACAAGCTACCAAGCGTACCTCCAAGAGCAGATCCTAAAACAGCTCCAAGGTTCCCCTCCACCTTCCCATCAGTTTACCCGCCTAGTTAGGCTGTTCCCAGACAGCAGATGAGTGGGTTATGCGGCACCTGGATGGCTAAGGCAAAAGGGTAGCTTTGCGTTCAAGGCTGGCCTGGGCCGTATAATGCCCAGCAATCTACACTGCAAGGCCGGTCTCAAAAACAACAAGTGCGTACAAAGCACAGATGGAACATACACTGTGGGTAAGTTATTAGATGTGTAAAACATCCCTCCTTTCCGGTTACAGACATAATTACCTGATGAAACACTGTTTATTTCTCAAATGCAGCATAAATTGTGAGAACAAGGCTCTGAAACCAGTGCCTGAAACCCTTACCCACTGAAATAAAAAGAAAATACTAGGTATAAAATAATCTCTCTTGCTACTGTCTAACACAGTTAACTGTAAAATACCTTCAGAATTCACACAGTTCTTTATCAGAAAGACAGTACAATATGGGTTTTGTTATTTTTTTTTCTTTTGTTTTGTTTGTTTTTTTGAGACAGGTTTTCTCTGTATTCCAGGCTGCCCTGGAACTAGCTCTGTAGTCAAGGCTGGTCTCAAACTCAGACAGAGATCTGCCTGCCTCTGCCTGCCTCGTGCTGGAACTAAAGGCGTACACTACCAATGCCCG
The DNA here is from genome assembly GCA_030556225.1 of Cricetiscus sungorus. Classification (NCBI taxonomy): domain Eukaryota; kingdom Metazoa; phylum Chordata; class Mammalia; order Rodentia; family Cricetidae; genus Cricetiscus; species Cricetiscus sungorus. Next base: position 11,386,496 of record JANBXA010000395.1, on the reverse strand, counting down.
TAGCAATATGTGTCTCTAAGTGACAAAGATGCGATTCCTACTGCTCCACTTGCTGGTTCAACTGTTTCTGAGCAGTTACAGTACTCTCCCCTTGAACTCAATGTGTCTTCCCACAGCTGCAGTTGTCCTTGGTCAAGCTCAATCAGAAAATATCAGTTGATGAACCAGCAAGATAGTACAGTAGGTAAAGCTTGCCACAGAAGCCCTGACTTCTACACAGGCACCATGCTGCAGGTGTTAACACACACACACACACACACACACACACACACACACACACACACACACACACACAGACACACTCCACAAACATAAAACAATTAAAAATTCCTAAAATAGTAAATGCAAATTTCTCTCTCCAGCCCTCTCTCTCCCCCTCCCCCCACACTGTCTCTGAAATGTAACTCAGGATGACCTGAACTCATTATATAGACTAGGCCAGCCTCAAACTCAAGAGACTGATCTGTCGCTACTAACAAAGTACTAGGACCAAAGGCATGTGCCACCATTCCTGGCGTTTTCTATCCCTTTAACACAGTGGCTCTCAAACTGTGGTATCAAGCCCTGGAAACCTCTATTGAAAAACAATAGCAAAATTAGTTATGAAGTAGCAACAAAAATAATTTTATGGTTGGGGGTGACCACATATGAGAAACTGTATTAAAGGGTTGCAATATTAGGAAGGTTGAGAACCATTGCTTTAGCAGGAAACCGAGCTGTAGCATAAAATTTCACACTGTCACATACCTAGAGGTGAATTGTCCAGATTACCCAAGAAATTACACTACTGGCCGTTAATCAGTTAGTGTCCATGTACTACCAGTCTCAGCTACCGGACTGATAATGTGTGTTCAAATACATCTTCTGTTCAGTAACTGCACCAAAGTGTAACAGCAGTGACGTCTGCCATTTGTAAATGGCAAAGAAAAGCCCTAAGCTGTCTCCCTGGGGACTGGAGAGCTGTCTCCAAGGTGAAGAGCACTTGTAGAGGAGCAGTAGGACTGCCAGCACTCACGCCAGGTGGCTCACAACCATCTTCTAATGCCTCCAACTCCCTCTTGGGCTTTGTGGGCACCCAGAGGAGCAGATGCACACAGATGTACATATGTAATAAATGGAACTAGCTCTTGGTGGTGGCGTACCCCTTTAGCCCCTGCACTGGGGGGGGGGGGCGCAAGCATACATCTGTGAGTTTGAGGCTAGTTCCAGAGCAAGCTCCATAGCTACACAGAGAAACCCTGTCTCAAAAAATAAATAAATAAATAAATAAATAAATAAATAAATAAATAAATAAATAAATAAATTGATCTTTTGGTTTTGCTTTTTGTTGCTGATTCAAGACAGCTTCTCTGTGTGACCCTGGCTGTTATGGCACTCACTCTGTAGACCAGGCTGGCCTTGAACTCTCAGAGATCTACCTTTCTCTGCCTCCAAGAGCTGGGATTAAAGGCGTGCACCACCATGGCATCCGAAAAGCATACAACTTTGGGGGCAGGGATGTTTCCCTCATGAAAAGGTAAAGGCTGTGTGCTGCAGAGTGGGGCTGGCAGTGCTTTCCCGACTGGCACAAACCCTTTGGTCGCTGGCATATCAACTGGGCATGGCAGTACAGACCTGTAACCCCAGCACTCAGAGGCAAGAAAATCACAAGTGCAAAGTCATCCTTGGCTACCAGAGACTCAAAACGGGTGGAGAGGGAGGGAAAACACTGACAGTGAAAGGTCTTGTTTTCAGTATTTTTTTTAAGGTGTGAAAACTACTTAAAAGAATTATCTGTACAGCATGGTGGCACACACCTTTAATACCAGCATTGGAGAAACAGATACATCTTTGTGAGTTCTAAACCAACCAAGCCTACAAAGTGAGATTGTTTTATATTTAAGAAAAAAAAAAAAAATCTACAGGTAAAATTGTGAAAGAAAAAGAAATTTGCCAATTTTTCTCTCACATTTCAAATCTATTTAAGGTGCACATATGAAATGGAATTTACATAATGTATGTGTAAAATAATGAGATGCTTTATGCTGAAATACATAATAATGATGCATAGGCAACATCCCCCCACACACACACAAACATATTTTTAAAAATAGTAGTTTTTTATTTTGCTTCATTTTGTAAACCAAGGTAGGCTCTAATTCACAAAAATCAACCTGCTTCAGTCTCTGGAGTGCTAGTATTAAAATTGGTGCACATTTTTTAACATTTATTTGCTCTGACAGTCAGAAAGACAATCTGTGAAAGTTGATTTTTCTTCCTTCCAAGGATAGAACTCAGGTCACCAGGCAAGTGTCTCTACTGACTAAGTCAGTAACACACACACACACACACACACACACACACACACACACACACACACACACACACACACACACAGTGTTCTTAGAACAATAATTTATGTGAAAAATTAACTTCTAATATTTTCACACCATTATTAACCCAATATATTCAAAATACTATCTCAACATGCTATCAGTATAAAATGACTAACAATAGCTTAGATCTTTTTTTATACTGAGTCTTCATAAATCCAGGTTGTAACTTACACTAAGCACATAATTCAAACTAGCCACTTTTCAACTGTTTCTTAGCCTCGAAATGCTATCACCCAAAGAGTAAAAGTCAAGATAATCTTATTATTGACATGTCATTAAGAATACATTAACTTAATAAGTGGGTACATTTTTGCAGAACTTTAAACCATCACTATTTTTCCTTCAAAAATAATCTTTAAGTAATAAGGGAAGACTTGATGTCACTAACGTATCAGGATTGCTGTTTTGCTGCAGTCAATACACTGTGTATAAAAAGGACTCACTCATTTACAAAGGGCACCTATACAAAATATTGGTTAATCACCAAGAAACAATGTTAATTTTTCCAGTGAACACCACCCTCTGGTGGACAAAAACATCAACAGATGAAACAAAACCATAACACCCTTTACAAGTTCCTTTCTTCACCCCTGAAGCTTGTCTTTTATTTTTCTTCTCTCCCAATTGTAGCACATGGTCACCCCCTAAGCTAAGCTTCACTATATAAGCATGTCTTTAAGAGGCCCACTCAGATCTGGATTTCAAAAGCACCTTTTAAGAGTTTAAGAGAGTCTGGAAACTAAGCTGGCCCTCAATTGCCTGTATGCTACTTGCTGCCTTCTGTGCCTCCTGTAACCCAGACAAGCCACATAGGAACCTAAAGTCAAATGAATGTCATGGTTCTCAACACACTCCCACTTCTCCTTTACCCCTTGGATTTTTTAGATGACAGGAGAGGCTCTTTCCAAGATGTGGTACCAAGGACTAAATCTGAGATTTTTATTTTTCTTTCTTTTTGTTCAAGACAGTTTCTCTTTAGCCCTGGCTGTCCAGGAACGTGCTCTGTAGACCAAGCTGGCCTCGAATTTAGAGACTCCACCCACCTCTGCCTCTGAGTAAAGGCATGTACTACCACCACTACCACCCAGCCCAAGATTTTTAATCTTGTGTAGTAAAGCCTTTCTCAAAAAGCTTTACTTGGAGGCTGAAGAAGTCTCTCAGCTGGCAGAGTGCTTGTGTAACATGTGGGAAGGAAGCCCTGAGTTAATCCCTAGAATCACATACAGGTCATCTTCAGCTGTAACGTGAGCAGAGGGCCAGCCTGGGCTAGAAACCTTGTCTCCAAGCAAAACTCCATAGAAACACAAAAGATGTAGAAACAGGAGGCCCTGGGTTCACCCTACGACTAAGCAGCAGGTAAGAAAGTGTGCTACTCTACTCAGGGTACTAAGCAGTAAGTGGGGCCTGATGCTATTTATGAGTTAGAATTTACCCCTCCCCATTAAACTAAGTCAATACTTCTGTGAGGCCCAAGGGGGATAAAAATGGATACTAGGGAACAAGTTTTGAAAGACTGTATGTATGGTCAGATGTTTCTCAGGTCTGAAACAGAAGGAAAACCTCTCCTGTGTTTCCACTTTCCTGTTCTCTACCATCATTCAAACTATCTGATGACAAGAACCCCAGGTAGTAAATGGCACTAAGATGCATGTGTCACTTGGCACCTTGAGATACACTTAAAGGCAGAGGAGGTGACTTAGGTCTGCAGTCCCAGCCCTTGAGGAAGCTCAGGCATGAGGACTGTTACAAAAGGGAGGCCAGCCTGAGCCTGGGCAAGTAGGAAGGAGGGAGAAAGGGAAGCAGAGAGAATAAGCAGCATTTACAATTAATTCAACTGTTGACAAGAAAAAAAAAAAATCTACAAAATGCTTTTGTAAATTAGGCTTAACTTCTTAATTTCCTTGTATATCATCTTCCCAATTCTGCCTCAACTAAACATACCTAAACACATCAACTATTATAGTTTAGCATGCATGCACGCACGCATACCCTGTAAGGTCCTTTTAGGGATAATGCACTACTCCCAGATAGGAATGGATATGATGATCCATGCCAAATGTTTATCTAAGTGCTCTATGTAAATTAATTCACTCAATCCTCATATTCATTTAATAAATGAGGAACAAAGAGTAACCAGTTAAAATTGAACCAAACCAGGAAATAGCAGAGTCCAGGCTTAATCCAGGCTTTGGGCTCTACTCCATCTGGCTTCTTAATCTCAGTGGTACACACCCAACTGGTCTGCCGGGGCAGTAAAGAGGTCAGGCGTTAAGAAGAGACTGTTTTCTGACCTTTATAATCACCAGATCACAAAAGAAGTAAATTTAAACAATAATGATGTGGTTTCATTCACACAAATGAATCAAAGAGAAAAGTCTGAAAATCTGCTGTTATCATACTGATCTAGAATTATCTATTACAATTTCAAAACAGCAAACCATTTCGCCCATTTGTGATATTCCATGAACCTAGGACTTTACAAAGACTTCCAAAACCACAGTAAAAGATACATCCCCTATTCATTCATAAAACACTTAGAAAAATCTTCACAGTAAAATTGTTCTTGAACTATCCAGCACTAAATCAGATTCAAGGAATCTAAATGATTCCATTTTCTCTAGTTCCTAAATTAGTGAATGAGGCTAACACCTCATTGCCCCCCCCTTTTTTTTGTTAAAGATAGGGTCTCGCCATGAATGTAGTAGCCCTGCCTGTCCTAGAATTCACTATGTAAAACCTAGGCTGGCCTCAAACTCAGAGATCCACCCCTCCTATGCCTTCCCAGTGCTGAGGTTAAAGGTGTGACCATCACACCCAGCTTCATTTATTTTTATCATAAAGTCAAAAAAAAATAATTTGAATACCAGTAATCTGTTTGTTTTTAATGAACTCCATGTCTCAGGAACCCTGGTATCTTGGAGGCCTGAATGAAAATTTAAGAAACAAAATAGAATAGATGGTTTCAAAACAGAAGCTTAGGCCCAGTGACAGATGAAGAGAACCAGGCCTGGTAACATCCATCTATTCCCACCAAATCTAAAACTTTAGAGTAGAAAATGAACAGCCAAGCTTGTCTACCCTGCAGACATGACAAGGTCACGCACCTACAACATTTTTAAATCAAAGGAAGGTAAAAGATGTCATGTGTAACCCTGCTAAGAAAGTGGCAGCAGATGGTGTATAAAACGACAATATAACTCTTGGGCCTGGAGAGACGGCTCAGCAGCTAAGAGCACTGGCCGCTCTTTCAAAGGACCCAGCCAGGTTCAATTCCCCACCTCCCACATGGCACCTACCAACCATCCTGTACCTGTGGTGCAAACAACACTCATAATATAAAATTAATCTTTAAAACAATGCAAGACTAACCCTCGTTACTCAGCCAATGAAGAAAAGGAGGAAGTGACGTGTTCAGGGTCATAAAAGCTGTTCTCAGCGTTCATTCAAGGAACCTACACTTGCAGTGTATTAAATCTGCTTACTATGAGTCCCCAGTGCTTGTTATTTCAAGTAGAAGGCTACTCCTCTCTGAAAGAAAAGGCTCTAGGCTCTAACTTACTAACACTTCACTGGAACTGCTGAATGTCAAATTTCTAAAGCACTAATAAATTCAACAAGCTAGCTTTATTTTTTAACTTGAGTATTTTCTATCCTGGGACAGTAGTAACTTCATAGGTAGAGTAAGAGACAAAGATCTGCCTTCATCACCAGAGACAACTAGGGGAGCTGTTTATTATTACGTGGCAAACTGAAATCCTGTGTGATACATTAGCAAAAATTAACAAATATGAACTTCAGCCAAAAAAAAAAAAAAAAAAAAAAAAATTCCTCTACTCATTCATATTTTCCTGTATTCACTTACATCTTCCTCCCTCCAACAGGGTTTCTCTGTGTAGCCCTATCTGTCTGGAACTGGCTCTGTAGAGCAGGCCTGCCTCTGCCTCCTGAGTGCTGGGATTAAAGACACTAGGGCTGGGTTGACTCCTATTTATTTTACTTGGAGCTGAGGCACTAAGAAGAATATGGAAGTGTGAGATAACTGCTGGAGAATAGGAAAAACAAAGTAATGGCCACAGTAATGGCAAAATGAGGCTTGTAGATATCCCTAGTTCCTTTGGCCACTTCATAAATAGACACCCCTAGACACATGTAAACACACCCACACTTTTTGGATTCCACTGGCCCCTCAATAGAAATTGAAATATTAATTCCTCACTTTTGGGCACAAAAACACCCTCCTTGGCACCTTGGGTGCTAGAAGCAAAGGACCAGGAGTTCAATGTTACCCTCACCTACACAGCAAATTTAACCCAACCTGGGCTATGTAAGATCCAGTCTTAAAAACAAAATAAACAAAAAAACCCAAAAACAAAAACCCAGCAAAATCCCGAGTGCCTGAAATTAAGAAATCAACAGAATGCATCCTGAAAGAATCAGTTACCGCCAAGATAACAAGTACGGCAGAGTTGTAAGAGCAGCACCTGGCACTGGCCACCAGCACTCAGGACACACACAATGCAGAGTACACTGTGTATGTAAAGCATACTGTACAACCAACTCAATGAAATCACTGCTGTCCAAGTCTAACCCTACCCTATCGCTAGCTCTGTGACACACCTGGAGATTGAGATACCCTACAATGCATTAATAAATGCAACACATGCTGTTCCTGCTTAAATTACCTAAAGCTGCCGTCGTTGCTTGGTAACGATAAAGTCTAAAATTAGAGAAGTGAAAAGGGGACATGCTGGCTAGTTTTTTGTCAACTTGACACAAACAAGTTATCTGAGAAGAGGAACCTAAATTGAGAAAATGCCTCCATCAGACTGCCTGAAGGCAAGTCTGGGGGGTCGGCATTTGCTTGATTAATGATTAGTGTTGGAAGCCTAGCTCATCTCGGGGAGGGGGTTGTTAAATACCATCCATATGGGTAGTCCTGGGCTATATGAGAAAGCAAACTGAGCGAACCGTGGAAATAACTCAGTAAGCAGTGTTCCTACATGGTCTCTGCTTCATTTCCTGCCCTGGCTTTCCCTGATGACCTCATCATTGTGTTCACCACAGGAACAGAAACCAAAGTAGGATAGGAGGCTAATAGACTGGGAGTAAGGAAAAACAAAGCATCCCACTTAGGGAAGAACAGATCAAGTCAGTAATAATCTCTCTTTAAAAAAAAATTATGTATTATGTGTACAATGTTCTATCTACCTGCATGCCAGAATAGGGCACCAGATCTCATTAAAGATGGTTGTGAGCCACCATATGCTTGCTGGGAATTGAACTCAGGACCTCTGGAAGAGCAGCCAGTGCTCTTAACAGCTGAGCCATCTCTCCAGCCCTGAGTAATAAATAATCTCTTATCAAAGACCCTCTACATAATTTAAAACCCTTTTAAAATAGTACTAATTTCAGGGGGGGGCACAGCCAGGACACATTAATTTAATTCCAATTTTAATTGGACATGTTTGCCACAAACATATACACTTGTCACTCACCTTCTAAAAGTGAGGCCTACCCTGAACATCAAACACTCTCTGGCACTAAATTTACTGAACATACTATTATTAGAATGAATTAAATCCTACTGTTACTAGACACTCCCCTTAATCTTTCTGTCCAGGGGAAGAATACTATACCCAGGTTGCACCCCCAGTGCAACATATATAAATGTTTAGTGTCTAAACAAGGAGGGAGTGTCCATGGTTGCTCACATTTGAGGAGAGGTCTAGCTGTTTAGTCCTGACTGGCCTCTAAATCTCGATCCTGCTTCAGTTGAGTGAAGTACTAGACTACAAGCATGTGTCACCACACACAAGTTCCAAGTTTTTTGTTTTCTAACTTGTCCATAAAATATAAAATTAGTCATATTCCTAGCAACCAAACTCCTGCCACATTCTAGAATGTTAATCTTATACAAACAAAAATCCCTAAAATTAAGGGTGTACACCTGACTTTGACACTGCCAGCTTCATTCCTCAATGCTACATGCGTAACAGATAAATCAATATTCTTTGCAAATTGCACCACAAACAACTTTTCATGACCTAGAAGCTAGTGATCACACTAGATCAGGGACAATGCAACTCTGTACAGTTGGAATTTCATCCTATGTGCTACCAAAGCAAGCATAACATTATATATAAGTTCTTTCAGTTGAATTTGGATCTCAAAATCAGCAACCACAACACAACAGATGCACCTAACAGAGGTGACCTATGCTTCTAGTAACATACAGAAAAAAATGGAAGTACGGCAGTTCAGGGGTGTGTGTGTGTGTGTGTGTGTGTGTGAGAGAGAGAGAGAGAGAGAGAGAACATCTGTCCATTCATCCATCCATCCCCACAAAGGTCGAATTAAGTTACTCAAGCTACTATTTGGCAGAGACAAAAGTCAAACCAAAAGACTCTGGCCCTGGGTTTTGTGCTTAGACTATTCATAACCACACATCATATTCCCTACAATCAGCATTTTGCTCTGGAGCATTAGAATAACGCTAAGACATGAGCATATTTTAGCTCCCCAACACTTCTATTATCCAGAAAATCTAATGATAGTTAAAAGAAACCCTAAGTGTTACTGAGTACCCCTGAGTACCCCTTCTACAGACCACCCCTTACACAATTAGCTACTTTATGATGTCTCCACCAACAGGATGCCCCCCCCAAAAAAAAATCAATCAAAAAAAAAAAAAAAAAAAACAAAAAAGGAAGGTTTTGATATGTGGAAGTTGACCTGCTAAGGTGTAAATTGTATAACAATAAAAATCCTTTTGCAAAGCTAAAGTCAGTTCACCAAAAGCTGAGTCCCCTGCCCCCGCAGTACAGTGAAAACAATACAAAAAAAGCTAGTTAGATTTAGCCAGAATACCTACGTAAAGAGACTGACTGGTGTGGGGATTAATCCTTGAAGCTGGTTTGTATATTCATATAAATTACTTAATCATCAGAATCATCTCTGAAAACATTTTACAGAAATGTACACAGAAACATCTACTACGGTAGAATATGAACTGTATTAGGAGTCTTTTTATCTAATATGTAATGATTACTTAAAGCTATAAAGTACAGCAGCCTTCCCCTAAAGCTTAGCCAATAGCCTACAAAAATCTCTACAGGACTGAAGCCAAGCCCTACCTACAGGCAGGGCAATGTCAGGCACTATAAAAACATCTACACTGCAAAATCGGTGTTAGCTATGAAGTCAACACCTCACATTATCTTCCTATGGCTGCTAAGCTCTAAACAAAGAGGGGGTCAAGAGAAATTGAGAGAAAACTTGCTCCTCAAGGGTTCTTTCCCTATCCAGCATCACCTGACATTCACCCAATACTGAAAGTGCCACGGGCCAGCCAGGAATGACTTAACTCAGGAGCAGACATTCACCCCTGTGGCCAATAAACATAGAGACTGCACAGGGGAGGAAGCACAGAAGGATCAATGAAATAATTAAGAGTATACGGTTTTCCTTCTCACTTTCTGTGTGCATGTATGTGTACTGCACACGAGTGTGGAAGTCAGAGACAACTTGAAGAAATCTGTTCTCTCTTCACAATGCCAGTCCCCAGGAAGTGAACTCAGATTGTCAGGCTTGGCAGAAGGAACTTTTGCCCACTGAGCCATCTCACTAGCCCAACTATGGAACCCAATCCTACCCACAATGGAGACCCAATATTACATTTTTAGATATTTCACTGTGAAAAGGTGTGTGTTTATGAATGAAGAAAATTGATGGAAAAAAAAATCCAGAAGAGAAAAAAAAAATCTGGAGGAAGAGAAATGGATGTCAGACAACTAAATTGACACTGGAGAGGCTAAAAAAAAAAAACCACTAGCAAGCTGATACACATCAGAGAACAAGCTAGAAAATGTAAATCTCTGTAAAACAAAGTTGGATAAAATGAACAAGCCTTCTAAGTGAAGATAAAAATCAGGAAATAAGGTAAATATAAAAGCCAGTTTGTTCTGTTTTGTTCAGGCAGTCGCCCATAACCCAGGCCTGGTTCAAAGATTACCTTGAATGTCTGGTCCTCTGGCTCTAATTCCTCAGTGCTGAGACTATGGCCCATGCACCACCACACCCAGTATATGAGCAACTGCTGGATTCATGGCTTTGTGCAGGATAGGCATGCATTTTACCAAGTAAGCTACGTATATATCAGGTCCTAAAGCAATACATGTATGTATGCAGAGGATTTCTTTTGCAGGTTATGGAAATACTTCTTTTGGAATGAGTGGTGTTGATCAAATGGCTCTGAATATATTTAAAAAAAAAAACCACTAAATTTCAAATTTTGAAAGTACTGAATTTTACATTATATAAATTATACCTTAAAACAAGTGGCCAGGTGTTGGTGTCAGTTTGAGGCCAGCCTGGTCTACAGAGCTAGTTCCAGGACAGGCTCCAAAGCTACACAGAGAAACCCTGGGGGGGGGGGGGGGCAAAAATAAATAAATAATAAAAACAGAACCAGGCTGTGGTGGTGCATGCTTTTAATCCCAGCACTCAGGAGTTATAGGCAGAATGATCTCTGAGCTCAAGGACAGCAAAGGCTACACAGAGAAACCCTGTCTCGAAAAACCAAAACAAACCAGACTGAATCTTGTCTTAAAATCAAACAACAAAACACCCGGCTGGTGTAGTTCCTTTCTTTCATCATGTGACTGGCCAGCAGTTGGAGGTGGAGGTTAGGTGTGAGGGTAGCAGTGTGGGAGTGGCAAGGAGAGGCAGAGGAAGTGGGATGGGAGATGAACTTGCATGGCGCCACATGACAGCACACTTAAGAAATGTGGGTCAGTTTTAAAATGTAAGAGTTAGCTAGTAACAAGCCTAAGTAACAAGCTGAACTTAGTAGGACAGGATGGCTAGATGCTGAAGCAGAAATAACATCTCAAATTCAAGGTCAGCCTGGACAATTTCAGCCCAGACCCTATCTCAAATAGTCAAAAGGGGGGAGCAATAGAATACTTATTTACACGGGGTCCTACCTCTAATTCCAGCATAATAAAACAAAGAAAAATCAACAACAAAACAGACAGACATGGCTTTGTTGGGGGGGGGGGGCTTAATGAGAAAAGCTGTTTTATAGGCAAGATTAAGAAAAGTCAAGTTTTATATAGTTGTAAATTGCTGTTTCCAACTGTGATTTTTTTCTTTTCCTAAACTAACACCAAGAATTCTTTGCAAGCAGAAGAAAACTGTATGAGAAGAAAACGTATTCTCTCCAAATGGGGAGTCAGGTATGAATAAATACCTTGAGTTGAAAACACAATGAGAGCAAAAGAATCTTATTTTTTAGGCTTATTTAGTAGAACACAAAGGTTTGTTTGTTTTTTTGAGACAGGCTTTCTCTGTGTAACAGCTCTGGCTGTCCTGGAACTCACTCTGTAAACCAGGCTGACTTTGAACTCACAGAGATCCATCTGTCTCTGCTTCCCAAGTGACCTTGAACTCACAGAGATCCGTCTGCCTCTGCCTCCAGAGTGCCAGGATTAAAGGCATAAACCACAACCATCATCGCCCAGCCAAAACCACAAAATTTTGTTTAATGGTTTCAGTGTGATATAATGACACTTAGATGTCTCTTCATTTTAAGAGCAGAGCCAAACTTGGTACCACGTGGTTGTAATTAATCCTAGCATTTTGGGAATACTAATGCAGGCAGACTGCCAGTTTGAGAATGCAGGCCACACACACAGCAAGATCTCAATGCGGAGGGAAAGAGTCAGGAAACAGTGGTAACTACTTTCTAGTACAGTCTCAAAGAACCACAAACTCTTAATTCAAGGAAGTGGGGCAAATCTACAACAAACTTCAGTATTACATTAGGCAAACGCCTGTGATTAAACAGAAAAGAATTCTGGTGGGGAACTAGAAAAAAAACATCCTGAGTGAGGTAACCCTAACCCAGAAAGAAAAATATAGTATGTACTCACTCATAAGTGGATACCAGACATAAAAGCAAAAGATACCCAGCCTACAATCCACAACCCCAGAGAAGCTAGACCCTCTTCCAAAACACATGGAAGCAGATGCAGAAATCCACAATTTACCAATGGGCCTAGCTCCTGGAGTACAATCAAAGTGAGGGAGGTGCAATAATATGAACAAAGGAGTCAAGACCACGTTGGGGAAACCCACAGAATCAGCTGACCCAAGCTAGTAAGAGATCACTGACTCAGGTCTGACAAATGGGGAACCTGAATAAGAAAGACTGAAATAGACACTCTTAATATAGGTGACAATGGTGTGGCTGGGACAATGTATGAGGCCACTGGCAGTGGTCCAAGATCTAACACTAATGCACAAACTGACTTAGTGGAGCCTGTTCTAAATGAAGAGATACCTTGCTCAGCCTAGACACAGGGGGGTGGGGGTGGAGAGAGGGGGGTGGGAGACTAGGATTGGAATGTAAAAATAAACTTTAAAAGTGCTTCAAAATTTCTGTTGGGGGGGGAGCAAAAAGAAAGACAGGGCCTGGAGAGATGGCTCAGTAGTTAGGAACACTTAATTATTCTTACAGAGGGCCCAGGTTTGGTTCCTAGTACCCCACACAGCAACTAACAACTGTCCTTAACTCTACTTCCAAGGGATCTAGTATCCTCGTCTAGCTTCCACAGACACTAGGAACACACATGGCACACACACAACATAAAGGCAAAGCATTAACACACTCAAGTAAGTTTCCTTTTCCTATTCTTTTTCCTCTCCCTCCCCCACCCCCTCTTTGTGCAGCTTTGGAGCCTGCCCTGGCACTCCTGTAGACAAGCGGGCCTGCCTCTGGCTCCTAAGTGCTGAGACTAAAGGCGTGCACCACCACTGCCTGGTGAAGATTTTTTTTTAAATCAAGAAAATGAAGTACCTAGCTCCTTCACTTGGACATCCTTCCATTTCACTGGTCCACACACAAAAATACATGCATCACTATGTACACTATGTGTAGCCCAGGAAACTAAACCACTTGGGTTCAAATCAATGCTCCATAAATCACTGAACCCCCTGTGCAGGACAGTTGGTTTATAAAATGGGGATGATACAATCACCGGATTATTGACAGAATTAAACTAATTCTTAGAACATGCTTAGAACAATGCCTAGTTCGTTGTAAGAAATCATTATTATATAGAGTAAAAAACTGTAGGTCAACCTCATTTCAAGACCAGTTGGCACAAACCTGAGCATGGGGTCTCATATACCTGTAATTCCTTTATTTGAAAGGCTGAGACTGGAGGGCTGCAGAGAGTCCGAAGCCAGATATATAGTTCTGGGAAAGCCTGGTTATGATAAATAAATACAGATTATCACTATGATAATATCTGGTATCACCTACAGGACAAGCTTGTAGGTTTTACCCTTTGAGAGATTATCTGGATTAAGTTAGCACATGGGCATTCCCTTAATTTCTTTAATTAGGATGGGAAGATGACTGACCCTAAAGGAAAGTGGCACCATTCCTTTCCTGGGCTTGGTTTCTGGGCTGAATAAGGATGGATGTTAACATGGCTTTCTGTGCAGATACAACTTGACCAGGTGACTCAAACTCTTGCCTTTAGCTTCTCCACCAGGATGAACCATACTTATGAACTGTGAGCCAAAATAAGCCCTTCCTCAGACTAGAGAAATGTCTCAGTGGTTAAGAGCACTGACTACTCTTTCAGAGACCTGGGTTCAATTCCAAGCACCCACACAACAGCTCACAACCATGTTTAACTCGGGTTCCAGAGAATCTGATGCCCTCTTCCAGCTTCCACTGACATCAGGCATACATACAGACAAAACACATGGTGTACAGACATACATAAAGGTAAAACACCTATGCAATAAAATAATCTTAAAGTAATAAAAAACCCATTCTCTTAAGATTTGGGGACATTTTGGTTTTTGCTGTTTATTTTTATTTGGTTTTGAGACAGGATTTCTCTATGTAGCCTTGGTGACCCTGGAACTAGCTCTGTAGACCAAGCTGGCCTCAAACTCACAGAGATCTACATGCCTCTGCCTCCTTAGTGCTGGCATTAAAGCACTTAAGCTTTTTACAGAATTTTAATCACAGCAACAGGAGAAAAAACCAATACCAATAGTGTAAGACCATATCGAGAAGAAAAGGCACAACTCTCTAGTGAACATTATCCACAGACTAAATGTGAATTTAACCATTTAAAAATTGGCCTACCCAAGAGTTTATTTTGTAGTACTAAGTAGGTATCAAATCCAGGGCCTCAAACATGTTAAGCAAATGCAGAATCACTGAGCCCCCTTCCCATATACTCCTTATGTAGCCAAGGTGCCACTCAAACTCACTATCCTGCCTCAGCCTCCTGCATGGTGATTAGCAGTGACATACCACAATTTCTGGCTGCTCAACAGTTACTAATGCTAACTCTGAACACAATGATTAATATACAGCAATGATTTTCAACAAATCCTAACCCTAAAGTTGTTTGTTTTGTTTTTCTTTTTTGAGACAGGGATTCTCTGTAGATTTGGAGCCTGCCCTAAAACTTGCTTTGTACACCAGACTGGCCTCGGAACTAAGAGATATGCCTGCACCTACCTCTGCCTCCTGAGAGCTGGGATTAAAGGTGTGTGCCGCCACCACCCAGCAACCCTAAAGTTTTTGTTATAAAATCACACATTGAATTTATGAAATTCATCACTGCTCTGTCTCTACCTTATTCCAAAATACTTGTGTTTACTAGTCCCTCTGCATAAGAACACAACTTTCAAGTAGAAGACAGAAAGGCAGACAAATCAGTTACAAAGAAATGAAATGTACCCTTGGAGTCTTACTAGTTTACTGAAGTGTTTTCTTAGCAACCATAGCTGCAATCCCTAAATCTGTAAAGACTGTGAGAATACAAATTGATCTAAAATTAAGCAACATGACAAAGACAAGTGATATCACTGGAAACAGAGCACTAGGTGCTGGCGGCTCACACCTCTCATCCCAGCACTTGGGAGGCAGAGACAGGTGGATCTCTGAGTTCGAGGCCAGCTGGGTCTACAGAGCTAGTCCAGGACAACTTCCAAAGCAATACAGAGAAATTCTGTCTAGAAAAACAAAAAAAAAAAAAAAAAAAAAAAAAAAAAAATTAACAGAGCACTTGCAAATCTGAACAGCCAATTTTCTTTTTTAAACCAAGATATATCAGCAATTAGATGCTGAAGTCAATGTTTCAAAATATTTTGGGGGCTGGATATGAATCAGTAGTAGGAGCTCAAGCTTAAAATGTGCAAAGCCTAAACTATATAGTGAGTTACAGGGCTGAAAAAATAAAAACCCAAAACTGTGTCATGCCCCCATAATCTCAACAGTTAGGAGGCTGAAATAAGAGGGTCAAATCAAGAAGCCATTCTGGGCTACACAGCACAGCCTAGCCCTGACTCAAAAAGAGTTAAAAGACAGAGGATAGGGGACAGAAGCAGAAACCCTCACCAAACAGGGTAAGTAAAATGGGGGAGGGGATGGTTAGTCTCAAGAAACTGACTTGCTCTGTAAGTAGGTTCGTTGGTTGACAGGCTGGTTTTGAAATGGCCTTATTTATTCAAGGCTGGATGGAACTCAGTAGAAGAGGGTACATCTTTCTGCACCTACCTCCTGAGAGCTCTAACTACAGCCCATGAGCCACCAAAGGCAGGGCTTTTACACACGAGGGAGGCAATCTATCAAGTGAGCTAGCTACAGACCTCCACATCACCAGCTTACCAGGGTTATCAAGTAAGTTAGTACCATTTTATCATAGTATTTCCTTGTCCATGACTAATTAAAAAACAAAAAACAAAAGAATATCACTTTGGATGTGTTGGTATGCCTGTGATCCCAACATTCTGGAAGCTGATTCAAGACCAACTTAGTCTCAAAACAATCAAAGTGGGATCAGAGATGGCTCAGTGAGTAAAAAAGCATAAGACGACAATCTGAGCTCTGTCCCCAGAGCTCATGGTTGAAGAACCCAACGCCCTCTGAGCTCCATAGGTGTGCCATGGTCCCTGTATACATAAGCATGCACACATGCTCACACTTGAAAAAGTGGGGGGCTTAAGACAAGCATTCTCTGTATTCTGGCTGTCCTGGAACTTGCTCTTTAAACCAGACTGGTCCAAAACTCAGAGATCCACAAGCCTCTGCCTCCTGAGTGCTGGGATCAAAGGTGTGTGCAACCACAGCCTGCTAAAAATTAAGGTTTTTAAGATCAGAGGATCCTATCAGTGTAACAAAGCTGAAATAGATTTACATGTTCCCAAAATAACAAGTTCTTCTTTATAATAAATAAGATAAATCTCTCACTTTAGTGATACTTTTGAGTGCCCTTTGTGTAGCTTTGAACTGAGAAAAATTCTAATGCCAAATGATGTGGTGGTCTACACCCTATAATCCCAGCACTCTACAGGCTGAATACACAATTTAAAAGCTATCAACAAACAATTAATTAAAATCCTAAAAGGCAGCTCTATAAAAAGTGAGTCACCTTGAAGGTAAATGGTAGGCCAGGTGGGTGGAGAGGATATCAAGTATTTGCACAGTAGGGAAGAAGCTGAATTACTGTGGTCTTTCTGAAAGGACACAATGAAACACTGGCGTCTGTAGCGAAAGCCAGATGTGTGACTCTTAACCCTCTCTGCACCCTTTAGAGCTTTCGCCCGTTTGGTCCTCAATTTCTGTTTTCTTGATGAATTTGGGGAACACAAAAGACGGGGCAGTTGGCAGACTGCTTGCCTACCATGGAAGCCCTGGGTCCAATACTTAGCACTATATAAAACTAGGCAGTGGCCCATCTGGAGGCACGAAGACCACAAGTTCATGGTCACCCTCAGCTACAAATGAGCCTTGAAGCCAACCTGGTTTACATGAAATCTTGTGTATAAAGACAGAAAAAAAAAAAAATCTCTTCAGAAACTGCTAGTTCAAATGAACACTACTCAAGTCAAAATATACAATCATTGCTCCTGTAAAACGTTTTATGAAAAAAAAAAAAAAAAAAAAAAAAGCTAGGCAGTGGTTATTAATAAGGTGCTTTCTACCTGGTGATGGCCAGCCTGGTCTACAGTGAGTTCCAGGACAGGTTCCAAAGCTACACACAGAAACTCTATCTCAAAAAGCAAAACAAAAAAACTTTTTACAAATAAATCTCATTCACTGTATCAAATAGTATTGCATTATCTATCATATATTTGCCAAAGTTTCTCTTGACATTAAGAAGCAATGCCAGGATCACCCAAAGTCATAATACAGCTTTAAGAAGAGTTAAGTGTACACAGAAAAAAAGAAGGGATTATGGGGACATAGAAACAAATTAAAATTAAGATAGCCCTTTCTAAGGACAGGATTTGTGAGAGAAGAACACAATACATTACCCATGACTGAATAAGTTTAACCATTTAGTACCCAAGGGAGAGCAGAGCCAACACAATAACTATAGGAAGTTCAGATGAGCTGATCCCAGATGTGTGAAGGGCTTTGTAGTTGGGGTGGTTTGTCCAGATGTTGATTTTAAAATGTGATGGGAGAAACCATTGTAGTTTTTCGACGTGTTAATGCAACAAACAGATTTGACTAGGGGCTTCAGACACATGGGAAAAGTATGTCTACCGTAGAAAGCAGAGCCTACAGAATTTCTAATGGCTCGACATAGGAATCTGAGAGATTGCCACTGGGTGAACAGTAACTCAAAGTCATCTCATCTGGGTATGGTGGCCCAAGCCTTTAATCCCAGCAATCAGGCCAGCAAAGGCTACACAGTGAGACCCTGTCTAAAATGAAGGGAGGGATATATTTCATGGGAAATAAGATTATGGGACACAGTACTGGCTGATGGATCTAGAAATCACTAACCACAAACAGATGACCACTACAAGTTCCCATTCTAAAGATGCCTCGGGATGCTCTGTCTCCAGCCAGAAGGTAAGAGAGTGAGCTGGGGTCTGGGAGCCCAGACCTAGTCCTCCACCCAGGTCACACCCACACCTGTCCCCACACCCCAATGGGAGTGGTCAATGACACAGGTTCACTGGAGTGGTTACCTCACTACAGGGATACCTTGCACTTTATTGCTATCAAGGTATTGGTACATACCTTATGTCACTTCCAAATAAGAGACGGAAAGGTCACAGTTCCAGTTTCAGGACCATGGAAAAGCATTTGAATTTGAACCATGTTATCTAGTTCTCAAAGTGTCATCAAGGAACAAATGGCTTGGTAGAAAGCGCCATATTAATAACTGCCCAAACCAAATTGTCTAAATCAAACTACTTAGTATTCGTGAGATGAGAAGAGTAATATTGCCAGGTATAGTATCCTATATACTTTTAATTCCAAATCAGGAAGACAGATGCAGGAAGATCTCTGAGTTTGAGGCCAACAGAAGTTACATGGAGTACTGTCTCAAAAATAAAATAATTAAAAAGGGCTATTAGCAATAGTAAATCTTATCCTTTGAAAGCCAAAGGCTACCAAGAAATAAAATAATCCAATAGAAGAAAGTATGTCCCTATGGCCTCAGCTACCCCTACCCATTCACTGTTCTAATGACACAAACCCCTGTATTGTAGTAACGGGTTTGACATAAACAACCCCCATGCAGCCAAAGATGACTAACTTCTAAACCCTCCCTACCTCTATCACACTGGAATTTTAAGTATAAAACACCATGACAGATAGGTGTAGTGGCACCCATCTTTAATCCCAGAACTGGAGGCAGCAGACTCAGGTAAATTTGAGTTCTAGGCCAGCAAGGGCTGTAGAGAACCACTGTCTCAAGAAACAAATATACCTACCACCATTGGGCATTGGTGGCACATGCCTTTAATCCCAGCACTCTGGAGGCTGAGGCAGATGTTTCTCTTTGAGTTCTAGGCCAGCCTGGTCTATAGAGAGAGTTCCAGGATAGACACCAAAGCAATACAGAGAAACCCTGTCTTGGAAAGAAAAAAAAAAAAAACTTACATATAATACCTTGACTGGTTTATGTGCAATATTGAGGATAGAACTCAGAAAGCTTGCAAGTGTCACACCTGAGCTGACTCTGGTCCAAAAGTTACTTTTCAAAGTAAATTTTAATGTAAGTATGTTTTCTGCTTGAGGTGTTGCTTGGTGGTAAAGCATTTCCAGAGCACAAAGTCCTAACTAGTTTCAATTCAATCCCTAACACTAGAAAAAGAATTATTTTTAACTGATTATAGAACCTACATAATACAAAAATGGACACTAAAAAAATATTCTAATCTCTTAACCTGCCCTAGTGATCAAAGAAAAAAAGGTCCTTTAAAGCTGTAAGTAGTAAAGTCAACTAATATTACATAAATTAGAGGTGCCTGCAATAAAATACTGTAAAGATTATGTCAAAGCGCGAGTTTACCACTACCTTGTTATAAAATAGTAAAATGGCAACACTGAATATATGCTTAAGCATTGTGTACCAAATGAATTGAACAAGAAGCTCTTCAACTTTCTATTTTAAACCACTTTTGTATATTTATAACCAATATTCCACAGAATTATTTCCAAGACTTTTATATTAATACAGAATATTAATCTTCAGAATCAAGCAAAAATAAAAAATACCACCATTAAGTTCACTGTGAATTTTAGAAAATTCTATTTGTTATCAATTTGTGCTAAGTTTAGTCCATAACCAAAGTAAAAATAAATAAAAACTCAATGGTCTGGTGGGATGCAATCATTTTTCAATCACTAGTGTTCATGTGTCTGTATCAGAATTAAACGACAGTGAGGACCTTCCAACGCCAGACCTAACAATGAAAATCGACTTTGAGAGAATCTGAGATTCATAATATAGCAGTAAAAGTTTTTTGTCAAGACTCCAGTGCTCATTGACTTGACAATTTATTCTTTCTTCCTAAGAATGTTAGTCTTATAAATGGTCTTGTTTTCTAATTTAAGCACCTTTCCACACCCAACCTCACACCCATCTGTGACTGTGCGAGGTGCATCCCACCCTTAACAGAGGCCCTCAATTATTTAACACAAATCTCGCCCAGAACTTCAGCAGAGTTAACACTGCTGTAAATTCAAACTCACTAGATTCCAGCAAGCAAAAGGAAGCTTCAAAGTTGGGCATTCCCCTGGCATGTTGAGCAGTGCAGATTTTTAACTAAATATCCTTCACAAAAACAGATGCACTACAAATACACACACACACACACACACACACACACACACACACACATATATAAATCTCGTTTTGTTGGGTTACAATACCTATCGTGTCAAGACTCAACGGTGTTATGTAAAGACTTCAGGAAATCAAGATAGGGGTTTTCTTCACGGTTCCACGGGTGCGTTTTCAATACACAGTATTCCAGAAGAGCGGAGAGCCGCTCAGTATGCAAGGTGCACGAAAACCGGGAGGCGAACTATCACAGGTCACCCCCATAACCGAGGCCCTCCAGAAGCCTCGGAACAGTTGGCTAAGATAAAAATAAAAGAGTTTGCCAGCCGGAGTAAAATCACTTCGCAGTGATAACCGGGAGCTACGCGGAGGGCAGGGCACCCGGGCGCCAGGCCCCCGGCGGGGCCGAGTGCGGGCAGCCGGGAGCAGCATGCGCGGCCCTCCCGGAGCCGCCTCTCGCGGCCCGCGGCCCCGCCCGGTCCTCGGGGCCCGTTCATTCATTCCGCACCCGGGGCCGCCGACCGAGACAAGGGGGCTCCGGGGCGAAGCGGCCAGCGCGGGCCACAACCCACGCCCGGAGCCCGGGCCGCGGCGCGGTTCCCGCCCGCCGGGCGAAGAAAGGCAGCCGAGGCCCGCGCCGGACGCGAAGCCCGCCGCCCCGCCCTCCGCCCGGCACCGGCCTGGCCTGCGCTCCGCTGCCGCGGCCCCGCCGCCCGGCAGCCCCGGCGCCCGGCTCTCGGCGGCGGCCGGAAGTCCCCGCGGCGCCCCCTCCTCAGCGCCCGGCTTCCTCGCCGCCGAGGCCAGACCCTTGTCCGCGGCGCCTCGGGCCGCTCGGCGGCTGCCGGGGGAGCGGGTGGCCGCGCGGCCTGGCGCGCTGGCGGCGGGGAGCCAGGCGAGCGGGAGCCCCGAGGCCCGCCGGGGCGGTTACCTTGATGATCCTGCGGGGCAGCCCGGCCATCTTGTCAGATCCCGAGTTCGGCCTCTGCTCTTGTCTCCGGCTCCGCTCGCCTCACGCACGAGTGGAAGTCCCGGACTCCACTTCCGGGGGACGTCGCCGCGCCCGCCGCCGCCTCCGCCGAGGCCCCTCGGGAAATGTAGTCCCGGCTTGGGCGCGGGCTTCGGGCGGCCTTGCGTCCGACCTGACGGCCCCCTCCCCCGCACTCCCCGCCCCAACCCCAGCCGGGGGTGGCGGAAGTGACGCTCCGCGGCGGGGCAGGGACTTGGGGGAGGCGGCGCGAGGCAGCGCCGAGCCTTTTCGCCCGCGGCAGGATCTGCGCGACGCTGGGTGTCCGTCGTCCACGAGCGGCGTACGTGCGACCGGCCACGCCTGCGCCGCTGGGCGACGTAACAAAGGCCCGGCCCCCGACGCAGCCCATTCATTCATTCGTTCCGTTTGCTCATTCAGTGCTCCCTCCCGCGCGCGCGCTGCGGGCGGCTGACGCTGCGGCCGTTCTCCGTCTGCGGGGATCGCCCGCTTGTTCCGAGCAAGAGGCAGGCCGGAACTCGATGGCAAAGCTTCTAATGTCAAGGCCCCGACAAGTAATTTTAAATGTTTTGATTTCACACGCCTTTAACCCCGGCACTCAAAAGGCGGGAGCATCTCTGAGTTCCAGGCCAGCCTCACAGAGCGAGGGCCAGGACAGGCTCCAAAGCTACACAGAGAAACCCTGTTTTGATAAGCAAACAACAACAACAAAGAGGGGGTCTGTCTCTCTGACCCCTTCCAAAAAAAAGAGAATTTGCCACAAGCAGGGGAGGAGGCAAAAGTAATGTCCCTAAATGCCTAGGCCTAGCAAGATGTTTCTCCTTTGAGTTTATTGGTTTTTCTGAGAAAGGGCCCGCTATGTAACCCGTTATGGCCTGGAGTTCTATCTACTGTACCCCTTGAGCTACCTTGGAACCCTTGATTTTTTTCTTCCTCAGCCCCCTGAGTGCTGGGATTATAGACCATGCCACCACTTAAGGCTGAGCCTAGTAATCGAGACCGTATTTCCTTACTAGAATGGTCCACCTAGAGGATCACAGAATTCAGAGTAATCCCCAAGGAACTGGAGTACCTTCAGAGTGAAGGCCCTAAAAGTGGAAGGTTCCAAATGGGATTGTTGGGTGTTACCATTTCTTTTCCTGTTGCTGTGATAAAATATCCTGTGGCACAAATAATAGTTGATATTCATAATAAAAATGGACTTATTGGTGATAATAACTCAGAGACATATATTGGAGTTAAAGCTGAAGATCAGAAAAACAAAGTGGCCAGCCACTAGAGAGTTCTCACCTCTACCAATACTCAGACCTAAGTGGCGACCTACTGAACCTCAGCCTGCACTGTTCCCCACCAAACCTCTGAATCCATGCACTCCTGCCTCCTCCTACCTTGCATTCCCCTCTCTGCCCAGGCATATAACTCCTGTCTCCACTTGCATAGTGTTGGAATTAAAGGCATATCATCCCAAGTGCTGCAATCAAAGGTGTGGCTTTGTTTCTCTTTTAGACTGACCCACTCTCATATACCCCGTGAACTCACAGAGATCCATCTGCCTCTGTCTCTTGACTGCTGGGATTAAAGGTATGTTCCCCCACTGCCTGGCCTCTATGGCTGTGGCTAGCTTTGCACTCTGACCTTCAGGCCAGCTTTATTAGATCATAAACCAAATATCACCATAATACCCCATGAAGGCAACTTAAAGGAAAAGGGGTTCATTTCACTCAAAATTACCGTCCCTTATGAGGGGGTAGTCACAGCAGTTAAGACAGCTGGTCACATGGAATCCACAATCAGAAATTTGGGGAGCTAGCACTTACCTCTTCTTTTATACAGCCCAGGTTGCATCCACAATTAAAGTAGGTGTCCATATATCAATGAAGCCAATACAGCCCCCCCAGGCATGCCCAGAGGCCTTTTGCCTAGGCATTTCCTGATTCTATCAAGTTGACAACACTAACCCACAGTGTTTGTGCCTCCAGGGGCTAGATCCCCGGAACTGGAGGTAAGGATGCTTGTGAGCCTCCATGTGGGTCCTCCGCTGCAGAACCAAGCGCTCTTTACTGCCCAGCCATTTCTCCAGCCCCGTTCATGAGACTTAAGGGGACGTAGATGATTCCATTTTGACGAGGTGTTTAGATGGTGTTAACATTTGCTAAGGCTACAGCAAAACAGATCAGCTGCTTTCCCAGGTAGGTCTGCCAAAACAAAGGCCTCACCTAACCACGGTGCCAGTACAGTGATACAAAGAGGAGGTGAGAGAAGGCATGAATGGCACAGCTTGGTGCTGAGTTGCAATAGGAGACTACAGCAAAGGCGGCCATGCCTCCCTGCACTTAAAGACTCCACTCTTTATGGGATAGTATATGAAGCTGTAACAGGTTTCCCTGGGTGCTACTGGAGCCTTAACCACCTTTAGGACTCACAGAAGTCTTTAACATCTTAAAGGAGCTCCTAAATCATTACTTCTTCATAGCTGTAATTCTGCTATAATGTATACCTCTGAGTTTTCCGATGGTCTCAGGCAATCCTGTGAGTCTAGTCATTCACCTGCAAAGGGTCATGACCCTCAGATCCAGAATCGATGTCCTAAATGATGAGTTTATGGGATGTGAAGTAGCCTGTGAACCATCCCCTGCACTGTGAGGAAGGAGAGACAATGTAATAAGGAAAACTCAGAATGTGAGCACAGAAAACCTAGTAAGAATATGAGAAGCGTTTTGTGCTGGCTGTGACATTAAATGATACATGGATTATCTGATATGGTTATAAAGCTTATGAATTAGGCACTGTTTCCAGCTCTTTAAAAAAATTATTTTGTGGGGCTTTGGGGTTTTTTGTTTGTTTGTTTGTTTGTTTGTTTGTTTGAGACAGGGATTCTCTGCATAGCCCTAGCTGTCCTGGAACCCAGAGAGATCCACCTGCCTCTGTCGCCTAAATGCGCATATTAAAGGCATTTGCCACCAACACCTAGCAAAGACAATTTTAACTTATGTGTATGGGTATTGTGTCTACGTGTGTGTGTGTGTGTGTGTGTGTGTGTGTGTGTGTGTGTGTGTGTGTGTGCACCCCAGTGAAGGCGTCTGGCACTCATGGAAGCAGATCGCATCAGATCCCCTGGGACTGGAGTTGTAAACCTCAGTTGTGAGCCACCATGGGGGTGGGTACTGAGAAGCAAACCCCAGGGCCTCTGGGAGAGCCGCCAAAGCTCTTAACTGCTGAGCCATCTCTCCAGCCCACATCAATCCCCAGCTCTTTTAAATGAAAAATAGTGACAACTCAAAATCAAGAATTTTTAGGAACTGGAAATCTGGAATGGTTGGTTCTATGCTTTAAAAACCCCAGAAAGTGGATGACCCCAAAGAGATCTTCAGAAGATTTTAGAAAAAACATGAGAAAGTTTACCCTTGTAGGGAGATAGACAGAGCAAACATAAGATTAGAAATACACAAATCTGCAGTATGCATTGGGATACTCAAGGAAGATCCAACTCTGCCCCGTGCTTTATCAGCCTGGGCAGCTTCATGATGGCCAGAAAAGCCAATTCCAAGCCGTCTCACAGAGCTGCCAAGTTGCTGCCAGTAGCTAGTTCCTCCTAAGTGGGTTTCTTGAATGCCCCCAAGGCCAGGCACCTGAGCTACAAGAGAACGGGGAATTCTGGTATGCAAAAGTGAAAGATGACACCTTCTTAACTCAACAGTTAAAGCCAATGGCATCCTAGCATCATAATCAACTGGTCAACATTAAATAAATAAATGAATAAGTAAATAAATAAATAAATAAAATAACACTCAGTTCCTAGGGGAGGTGACATGGAGCCTACCTTTGGAAGAAGAGTGTCTGGATTCTAGAAACTACCAGAATATGAATGTTGGAACTGTGTTTGGAACACTTGTGCTACATGGTAAGCTGATCAGAGGGCCACCTGCCTTGGATGATCTTGGAGGCCGGCTAGAGAGAGCATCTTTGAATCATTTCCTCCAGACACTCAAATTCCCTACATCAGTGCCGAAGCCTGAGGCTGCATTTTATCAGCAAAGATTTGAACCTAATTAGAACCTAATATAACATTTCAGAAGAAAAGAGTTTGAACATCAAGACATTTTTTTTAAAAAAGGCATGGCTTACTCAATGGGTAAAATTACTTCTATGTAAGCATAAGGACCTGAGTTCAAAGCCCCGGAACACATGTAAAAAGCTGGTCATGGTGGTGCAGGTCTATAATGCCAGGACTGTGGAGAAAGCAAAGACAGCATGACTGCGGGAGGTTACTGCTTGTCAGCCTCGCTCCAGATTCAACGAGAGACATTGTCTTAGGGAAATAAGGCACAGAGCAGTAGAACAGGACAATGGGCACCCTCCTCCAGCATCTGCCGCTTACAGGTGTGCACGCCTCCACATACATGTAGCATATACCATGCACTCACATATGTACATACAGAAATAAAAAGTGGTGATTCACAGCTGTAGTCCCAGCATCTAAGAAACCAAGGCAAAGAAGTTACCATAAGTTCAAGATCAGCCTGGACTATTGTTTAAATAAAAAAGACCAAATTGGGCCTGGTGACACACAGCTGTAACCCAAACACTAAGTGAAGCATAGAGAAACAGGGGTCTAAGACCATCCTTAGCTATATAGCGAAGCTGGGGCCAGGCTTAGCTACATGAAACAAAACCAAAAACCAACATGATGCTCATTCAAATGAAGTGTTTTGTAAACTATTTTATTTTGTGTGCATTGCTGTGATGCTGTCAGATCCCCTGGAACTGAGTTACGGACAGGTGTGAGCTGCCGTATGGGTGTTGGGAGTTGAACCCAAGTCTCCTGGAAGAGCAGCCAGTGCTCTTAACCACTAAGCCATCTCTCCAGCCCCCACCCCATTGTTTTGTTTTTTGAGACAGTTTCTCTGAGTAACAGCTCTCACACAAATTAGCAGAGATTGCCTGCCTCTGCCTCTGCCTCCCGAGCACTGGGATTAAAGGTGTCACCTGGTGCCAGCCACGTTATGTAATGAGTTATAGGGGATGCACAGAAGGGCCTAGACTCAGAAAAACAAGTCAAAGCATGACCTCCATGCCTTTGTAAGCACACACACACACACACACACACACACGCACGCACGCACGCACGCACGCACGCACGCACTACCTTAAATCAATTAAGTGAAATTTTTGAATTTGTTCAAGGTCATCCTCAGCTACATACTGATTTGGAGGCCAACCTGGGATGCATAAGAGCCTGCCTCAAAAGACCAGGACCAATGAAAATCAACCATTTTTCAGTAGTGGTGGCACAGGCCTTTCATCCCAGCACTTGGGAGGCAGAGGCAGGTGAATCTCTGTGAAGCCAAGGCCAGCCTGGTCTACAAAGAGAGTTCCAGGACAGCCAGGGCTCTTACACAGAGAAAGCCTGTCATGAAAAACAAACAGAACTATTTAATCAATAAAGTAGGAATGAAATATGACAAGTATAAAACCAACTGAACCCATTTCTTCGGGGAAGAGGTGTTGGTCATGTAGAGAAGGCAGAAATAAAATGGGAACATTGTACTCTTGAGTTAGCTTTCAGCTTCTATTACAAAATGTGTGACCCAATTTAAAAAGAGGGAAGGTTGCCAGAGGTGTTCACATAATTCCAAAATGGGAGGCTGAGACAGGAGGATTGCTTTGAATTCCAGGCCAATCTGGCTTACATAGTATGTACATAGCAAAATCCTGTCTCAAAACAGAAAAAGAGGAGGAGGAAGAGGAGGAGGAGGAGGAGGAGGAGGAGGAGGAGGAGGAGGAGGGGAGGAGGAGGAGGAGGAGGGGAGGAGGAGGAGGAGGAGGAGGAGGAGGAGGAGGAGAGGAGGAGGAAGAGGAGGAGGAGGAGGAGGAGGAGGAGGAGGAGAGGAGGAGGAAGAGGAGGAGGAGGAGGAGGAAGAGGAGGAGGAGGAGGAGGAGGGAGGTTTAAGTCCATGGTCTGTTCTGCTGTTTGGGGCACCTGGAGGAGGAGCATCATGGCAGGAGCATGAAACAGGAAACTACTTACCTATAGTGTCAGAGAAACAATAAAGACATACGTAGTATACTGCTATCAAAAGGCCTCCCTTAGGGAGAAGGCTCAGTGCATAAGAGCATTTGCTGTGAAAGCAAGGAGGCCTGAGGTGAAGTCTCCAACACTCCTATAAGAACAAAAGCTAGGGGATTGGAGAGATGGCTCAGTGGTTAAATGCACTGACTGGTCTTCATGAGGACCGGGGTTCAATTCCCAGCACCCACATGGCAACTCACAACCGTCTAACCCCAGTTCCAGGAGATCTGACATCCATGGCAAAACACCATGCAGATAAAGTTTAAAATAATAATAATAGACATGGCCGCCCACGCCTGTGACCGTAACAGCTTTCCAACAGTTAGTGCTTCAGTGCTTCGAACGGACAAGCTAGGGACCTGAGATGGTGGCAGAAACCTGTAGTCCTAGAACTTAGGCCTCAGGAGCCTAAGTAGGCGGTCAGAGGCCTGCTTGGGCTGTGTAGTAAGTCCCTGTTTTTAAAACAAGAGAGAGAAGGAAGGGAGGAAAAGAAAATCCATTTGGAAAATAGTCTATCGGTCACGTTTAACAGAAGCCTGTTTGAATCCACAGCAGTCTTCAGCAAGAAGTGTTTGTTTGCAAGTCCCCTTATTGTTTCTGGCAGTGTCGGGAAACTGTTTCGTGGGTGGCCAAGGCAGAAGTGTCTGTGAGAGAAGGGTTCGTGTTCGCTGACTCAGGCAGGCCGTGGGTGGGGAGGAAGAAAAGGCTAAACACGAATACAAGACAAGATGGGAGAAACGCCTGCCGCTCAACCTTCAAACCGGTGGAAACTGTTCTGCAACGCAGGGCGGGAGGAATGAATGCGTGGAGAGTCACCCGGGCCATCACCAGTCCCTGATGGCATTACCTCAGTAGAAGCTCGGCATGGGAGGAGACACGCCCCAGGAGGTTCTGAGGAATAATCCTCGCCCCATGCTAAAGGAAGGGAAGGCCACATACACACCTTCCTCTCCTCTTTGGACCAGTTCTCAACGGAAACAGAATTGCAGAGGACGGTGACTCAGTTTTGGGCAGGAAGGTTGGCAGGAGCAGGTAGCAGCAGGGCCCGCCGGCTGCCTGGCTGCCTCGCTGCACCGCCCTCCCTCTCAGGTTCCCAGAAGCCTTGCCTTGCGTGTCCCTGAGCATCCGCTGGTGACTGCGCACTCAGCTAGCCCAGCCTGCACTCCTGTCATTTCCTCCCACCTGCTGAGCCCCACCCGAGTTTGTTTTCCAGCTGCCTGCCCTCCCTGCCTTTCTTTCTCAGTCATCACCAGTCTGTCTCAGGTCTCACCCATCCCCCAAGTGCACCACTGTCTTCAGGAGACGCCCGGCCCGCTTCTAGAAGGACGGGGGCAGTTTTGAAGCCTTTGTTGTTTTCTTCAGTGGAAGAGTGTCCACCTAACAGGCATGGATTCGAACTCAGCACTGGAAAGAGAGAAAGAGGTGAAGAAAGTGGGCCAGTGGTGGCGCACACCTTTAACCTCAGCGTTAGGGAGGCAGAGGCAGGCGGGTCTCAGGGAGTTCGAGGCTAGCTTGGTCTATAGAGTGAGTTCTAAGAAAGCCAGAGCTGTAACAGAGAAACCGTGTCTTGGAAAAGAAAAAAGGAAAAGAAAGATGGACAAAGGAAACGAGGAAGAAGGGACAAGGCTAGGTTGAACTGACCCGGACCCTTGGTTTTGTAGCCTTGGCTGACCCGACACTCCCTGGGTAGACCAGGTTAGCATTGCCTGCAGAGTGCTGGGACTAAAGACATTCTCCGTCATTCCGAGCTCTCGATTCCTTGTTTTGGAATGCACCAATCAGAAGTGTAGACACAGAGTGTAATGATTTGGGATCAAGTCAAGCCTGGAACAGAGGCTGTCGGTCTCCGGAATGTCTTCTCACCTCAGAGGCTCCTTGGACATATGGCACCCCAAGTTTCAGATGCAAGGCCCTGCATCCGTGTATGCGTTACCAGGGGATAACAAGGTCCGGAGCTTCACAGGCAGGTCATGTTGTCTGATCTGGCCAAGGAAACCAAAGCAATTGCTCTGGCAACCTTAACTTACGCTTTGCTTGTTCTGTTTTTCTCAATTCTTCTGGCCCATACCATGCCTCCCCCTCTCTTTCTACTTCTACAAAGTGTCTTGGTTCAAGAGAATAAATAATACCCTGTTTCTTTTTTCTTTTCTTTTTCTTTTTCTTTTTCTTTTCTTTCTTTTTTTTTTTCTTTCTTTCTTTTTTTTTTTTTGGTTTTTTTGAGACAGGGTTTCTCTGTATTGTTTTAGAGCCAGTCCTGGAACTCGCTCTGTAGACCAGGTTGGCCTCGAATTCACAGAGATTCACGTGCCTCTGCCTCCCCAGTGCTGGGGTTCAAGGTGTGCACCACCAATGCCCAGCAAATAACACCCTATTTCTATCCCTGAAATTGTAGTTGGTTGAAAAATTTCAGCCAGATTCTACAGATGGAGATCAAAACATAGCCTTTATCAAGTAAGAACTCAGTTCTGAATCTGCAGGCTGTTGGATTTACCAGCTCCTCGAGGCCCTGAATCAAAGACGTGGACGCTAAGTTACTTAGCACACAAGTCATCTGCTGTCCCCTTAGCCCGGGACAGAGCCGATGGGACTGCAAGAGCACCAGAGGGAGGAAAAAGGAAGTCAGGACTATCGAATTTGTGATCCTCCTGCTTCCCAAATGCTGGGATTATGGGCATGTACCCAGTCAGACTTGCAGTACTAAACTGATAAACACACACACACACCTAGATTATTCTCATGAAAAAAAAATTCTAATGACATTAGGGTAGCCTAGAACTTGCTACATAGACCAGGCTAGCCTCAAACTCACAGAGATTTGATTTCTTCTGCCTTCCAACTGCTAAAATGAAAGATGTGTAGCATCATACCTGGCTTTTCATTATAAATTAAATTTGGTTTTTCCAGGCAGGGTTTCTCTGTGCCGCCTTGGTTGTCCTGGAACTTTGTAGGCCAGGCTGACCTTAAACGCAAAGATAGGCCTGTTCTGTCTCCTGAGTGCTGGGATTTAAGGCATGTGCTACCACTACCCGGCTTTTTTTTTTTTTTTTTTTTTTTTAATCAATTAAAACTTTGATGCAAGTACATTTAAGACTGGTGGCCTTCCTCTTAAACAACCTAATGCTCTTGTTCAAGTTAGTATAATTCTTTTTTAATTTTTAAAATTAAACTTATTTGTATGTGGGAGGGGCATCTGTATAGGAGGTCAGAGAGCAACCTACCAGAGTTGTTTCTCTCCCTCTACCATATGGGTCTCAGGGACCAGGCCTAGGCCATCAGGCTTCACAGCAGGCATCTTTCTCTGCTGAGCCATCTCAGCAGCCCCCTAATGTAATATATTTCAGCACACATACTCTGTGCTGAAGAGTTTTATTCAACCTGACACAAGCTAAAGTCATCTGAGAGGACAGAACCTCACGAAGAAAATGTCTCCACAATATCAAGCAGCAGGCAAGCCTATCACGTATTTTCCTAGCGACTCATGCGGAGGACCCGGCCCCACGGTGGGGTGGTGCCATCCTGAACTGCTGGTCTTGGGTTCTGTAAGAAAGCAGGTGATGCCAGGCGGTGGTGGCGCACGCCTTTAGTCCCAGCACTCGGGAGGCAGAGGCAGGTGGATCTCTGTGAGTACAAGGCCAGCCTGGACTACAAAGCTAGTTCTAGGACAGGCTCCAAAGCTACACAGAGAAACCCCGTCTCCTAAAAGCAAAAGCAAAACCCAAAACAGAACAAAACAAAAAAAAAAAACAGAGACGGAGAAAAGAAAGGGAGAAAGGAAGGAAGGAAGGGAGGAAGGAAGGAAGGGAGGAAGGAAGGAAGGGAGGGAGGGAGGAAGGAAGGAAGGGAGGAAGGGAGGAAGGGAGGGAGGGAGGGAGGGAGGAAGCAAGCAAGGAAGGTTGAGCAAGCCATGGGGAGCATTCCAGCACCCTCCATGGCCTTTGCATGAGCTCCTACATCTGGGTTCCCACCCTGTTGACTTCCTGTGCTGACTTCCTTTGATGATGAACAGTGATGTGGAAATGTAAGCCTGATAAATCCTTGCCTCCAAGTTGCTTTGGTCAAGGTGCTTCATCATAGCAATAGTAATGTTAGTCCTACCAATCTAGAATAACACTATTACCACAGTTTAAAGCCAAATCTGAAGCAAGCTTTAATCAAATACTGGCCAGGTGGATGAGTTCTAGCCAGGTCCAAACCAAGGTACCCGGGAAATGGCCCAGAATCATAGCTTGTAGTGGTTTAAGAAGGAAAACCGGAAGGTCATTAGTGGTGCATGCCTTTAATCCCAGCACTCGGGAGGCAGAGGCAGGCCGATCTCTGTGAGTTTGAGGCCAGCCTGGTCTACAGACCTAGTTCCAGGACAGCCAGGGCTACACAGAGAAACCCTGTCTTGAAAAACAAAAAGAAAAAAGGAAGGAAAACGCATAATTTTTTGCATTTCCCATCAAGTCCAATCAGGGGCAAGCGTACATCCTCATGTACCTCCAGCCTGCGGAACTCCTACCCACAAGGGACCAAGCACATGAGGGCGGATGGGCCAAACAAACTTATTTCAGCGAAAGAGAAACATGTAGCTTGTTATCTCCTATTAAAAATAAAATAGCCTCCAGTATTTCAGGAACTGCCTGTGTTAGCGTTCAGGCACACTTTGGCCCCGCCCCTTGGGGACCTGGCATTGCGCATCTCCCCAGCTCACATGGCAAGCAGTACCCTGGCTCTGTACACAGCCAGAAAAGGCCCCTTTAAGAGACAAGCTCTCTCTTCCCGCTGACCCTCCGAAGAGGCTGGCAGCTCTCTCTCTCTCTCTCTCTCTCTCTCTCTCTCTCTCTCTCTCTCTCTCTCTCTCTCTCTCTCTCTCTCCTCTCTTTCAGTCTCTTTCTCCCCTCTCTTCCTTCCCTTCCCCCACCCCTTTCCTTCCCCCAATAAAACTTCCCATGTAAATACTTCCTGCTTTGGGTATTTGTCTGTCAACCAACCTTGGATGCAACAAGGCCCCCTGTGTCCTTGGGCAAGGGGCTTGCAGATCAGAGGTATTTTTGTTTCATGGATCTCTTTAGGCACAGTAATTAAAACTGAAAATGTAACTTTGGCTCTCACAGTAACCCTAACTGTGGCACAGTCGCAATAACACCCCCCCTTTTTTTTTATTTATTTTTTTTGCTTTGCTTTGTTTTTTGAGACTTAGCTCCAGGGGTCCTGGAACTCTGTCTGTGGAGCACAATGGCCTTGAAGTCACAAAGATATGCCCACCTCTGCCTCAGGAGTGCTGGGATTAAAGGTGAGTACCACCACACTCAACCTACAATCACAATTCTAAATGACTTACGTCCTGTGTTTTGTAAAACTCCAGTCAGGTCGTAAATAAGACGACATTAGAAGATGAATACAATCTCGACTCCTCCCATCAGAGTTAGCTTTTCACTTCTGTAAAGATGCAATGGAGTTATAAACACTGTAATCCTATTTGTGACTGGATTGAGATTTTCAGTCGGTGAGCAGGACAAACTGGTAGGTCAGAGAGACAGTTTACAGGGTTGAAAACCAGCCGGGCAGTGGTAGCGCATGTCTTTAACCCCAGCACTGGGGAGGCAGAAGCAGGCAGATCTCTGTGACTTCAAGATGCCTGGTCTTCAGAGAGAGTTCCAGGAGATGCTGCAAAGTTACAGAGAAACCTTGTCTCGAAAAACAAAACTACAGGTTTGCCAAACTCCACAGCTGGAGAACTGGAGTCGGGCAGAGGTGGCCCAGACAATTGATTTCTGCACAGTTTCCCAAATGACTGGGGACCGTTGGGCATTTCTGAGTTATTTGTGTAAGACCCTCAGAATGAGGAGTCTCCCCGTTTCGGTCGGTACCTCCATGAACTCAACGACCAGTCCAGTTGATGCAACACGCAAGAGGCTTTAATGAACGGGAAACCTTTGTGCAAATGGGCCCCCTCAGCATGCAAGGTAGAGAGAGAAGCATCATTCTCTGGGCGCAGGCATTTTTAAAGAAAAAACCCACAAGCTTATAGAGGGGGTGTGACCCTCGGTCCAGAGTCCTGGGTTCTTCCTTTGAGGCCGGATGGTCTCGCTGTTTGGGTCAGCAGACCTCAGGGCCTGGGGGTGTGCTAATTAATCTTGTCTGGGCAAACAGGAGTTGCAGCTATCTCTTTGTTTCTTAAGGATCCTATTTACCACCTACTGACACACTGGCCCTGAGGGCAGTTTGAATTCTTGGTATCCAGCTAAAATAGGGCCTTGTGAGGGAAAGTTGCCCATGGTTAGCAAATTCCAGGGAACTGATAGTGGCCTGGGTTAGCTTTCCAGGTCAGACTGCCCTTCATTTCAAATTGGGGGGGGGGTTGCTTACCTTTACTTTTTGTCTTTCAATTTGTAAGTGACATTTGGAGATACTTAGAATTTGCTTCAAAAAAAAAATTACAGAAGGAAGTGTAGATGAAACCCAACTGGCCATGATTTGACTACTGTTGGAGTTTAACGAGAGGCATATGAATGATTATATTTCATTTTTAAAATAACTTTTTTTTTTTTGAGACAGGGTCTCACCACTCAGTTTAAGGTTCATTTAAACTCCCAATACTCTCATCTTTTCTGAATGCTGGGGTTATAGATAGGCATTGCCCTCTGATACTATTTCTTTTGAGTCTGTATATGTTCAGTGTTTTCTGTTATAAAATACTTAAGAATTATGAAGGAAAACTAAAGGCCATCAAGCAGTTCAAACAGTCCAAATTCCCTTATATATTCTAATTTCTTAAATGTACATAGTTACATGTGTCAGGACTCAGGCATTACACTGGCCTGCCCCTGTCACCTGGCAGAATGCACTCAGGCAGGACCCTGATCAGCATGCAGGTGAAAAGGATCCCTTAAAAGAAAGACCCCCCACCACTTACACTTTCTTTCTGCTCCCCACCCCCACCCTCCACTGTTCCCCGTCTCCCTTGCTCCCTCTCTTTCTCCCTCCTTTTCTTATAGGATAGGTTGCTTTGTGTAGTCCTGGAACTCCATCTGTAGACCAGGCTGACCTCCAACTCAGAGATGCTCCTCCCTCTGCCTCCCTAGTACTGGGATTAAAGGCATGCCCCTCACCAATGTAATCTTCAATTACATTCATCATATCATTCAAAAACAAAAAGTATTTTACTGCATAAGGAATAATCTATCTCCCTGGGGTAGGTGTTCATAAATTCACTGTGCAGATTTTTATTGCGTGCCCGTGAGGTATAACTTAACTACCAGAGAGGCTGAGTGCTTTCTCCATGCCCGATCCCTTGCTGGGCATTTTACTTGCTTTCTGTTATTAATCCACCCGCTGGCTCTCTATGAAATAGGCAATAACACTATTGTCTGCCTTTTTCATAGAATAAGCTGACACTTAAAATATTTCATAATTAGATCCTCTAAATTATGCAGTTAAGAAGTGGGAGAGTCCAGATTTAAATTACGGCAGAATCCACTTGTTAGTTTCACTCCTCTGTGACCTCTCTAACATTATCCAGGACTCCTAGTAGTCATTTCAGATGGAAAAGAACACAACCCTACATGTAAAAACAAACAAACAAACAAACAAAAAACCCCTAGATTTTTCTTGTTAATTGTTTTTTTTTGTTTTGTTTTGTTTTGTTTTTTTGTTTTGTTTTGTTTTTTTTTGTTTTTGTTTTTTTTTTTCTTCTTTTAAACAGGGTTTCTTTGGAGCCTGCCCTGTCCTGGAACTCGCTCTGTAGGCCTGGCTGGCCTCGGATTCACAAAGATCCGCCTGCCTCTGCCTCCCAAGTGCTGGGATTAAAGGTGTGCAGTTACTTGTTTGTTTTAAGGCAGGATCTCACTATATAGATCTGACTGATCTGGAACTCATTTTGTACACCCAGGCTGGCCTGGAACTCACAGAGATCTTCCTGCTCTTGCCTCTGCCTCTGAGTGCTGGGATTAAAATCACGTGCCACCACGTCTGGCTCCTAAGCTCTTAAGAAAAGCGAGAAGTGCAAATATAATGTGCATTGTTCATGAGAACTTTGAAGGGGAAGTAAAGTATAACTTACCGTCAGTATTAGACTTCAAAGCGTGGGGAAATGGATATTTCAATCAGACCCAATTTTTGAATGGAGCGCTGCAGCGTATGTGAGGAAGTTACCGACCACGCAAATTGTAGTCCTTTATTTTTGTCTGACAACCTAAAGTGGGCTAGTGCCTCAGGAAGTCTCTTGGTGCCAAAGCTCTCTGTGCAGTGTTGTTAAAGGCAAACTGTATCAATGTTAGATGAAGGTTAGAATACCTTGCAATATCTGTTTGGGTAGAGCATATAGTTATTTCATTCACAAAATGACAGTTAATTTTGATTTAAACCCTTATTAGTTATTTCAGTTCATGTTTAGTTTCTACAAACATTGCTTAGTGTTTCTTTGAATATTAATATGCAATTGTTTTGCTGAAGTTATTTTAAACACTGCCTGCTACTAGAAACGGGAGGGTAACGATTTTGTTGTCAGAGCACCATTTTTTGTTGTTGTTGTTTGTTTTTCGAGGCTGTCCTGGAACTAGCTCTTGTAGAGCAGGCTGGTCTCGAATTCACAAAGATCCTCCTCAGAGCACCATTTGTAACTCGAGCTGCAGAAACAAATGCTGGCCCTAGGGACCCGCTTGTCTGGCTTTACTTCTGCTACGGGGGCTACTTTCCCCCAGCAGAAACTACGACTCCCAGAGTACTTTGCGGGCCGGTACTTTGCGCGCGCAGGACGGCGTCTTTAGGACCCGGATGGAAGCAAGATGGCGGGCCCGCGGTGAGTAGGTGTGTGGGTAGCTGCTGCCCTGTCGTCCTCTGGAAGGCTTGTCTGCACGCGTTGAGCTTTGCTGCGTGTCGTTGCCCGCAGAGCGAGGCTGCCCTGGGCTCCATCCCGCAGAAGGGCGGCGTACGCTTGCGCCTTTCCTTTAGCTCACCGTCCGTGTGCTGCCCACGCTGACCTTGCGACTCCCGGGGCGCCTCCTGGTCCAGGACTTTCTTTCCGCCCACGGTCCTTGCATCTATCTGTTCATCAAACTTAAGACCCTCCGGGCTGTTTGATTTGGAACTGAATTCGCTGCCACGGGGCTAACTCTGCAGCAGTAGTTTGAGCCGAGGAAAGTTGTTGTCTCCCCCCCCCCCCCCCCCCCAAATGTTTTAATTTTGGACTTGTGGGTGTGTGTCGCATGCATGACACCAGTCAAACAGTGGGCTACTAAAGTAATAAATCGTTAGACTTCTCAGCCCTAATCAGGTGTCTGAAAGCCACAGAATGTGAGGGAAGTGGCTTGCAAGCCACTCACTGCTCGCTGAGTGAACCCTGGGTTAGCAAGTCGCAGTGTTGTGACAGTGCCAGGGGTCAGCCTGCTGAGCTAGTACGGGCCGCGCGTTGAGACAGATTGAAAATAGGGGTACAGTAGCTACGATGTGTTTGCCACATCTCGTGAAAATTGTGGCTCTTTCCTTCAGTTTACCAGCTTAATTAACGACTTGCCTCAGATTTTCCAGTTTGTAAGTGAGCAACACATTGGAAGCAAGTCCTTTAAATTTTCATGATTCAATATAAATATGCTTCGACATGTCTTTAGATGTTATGTGACCGTACGAAGAAATGGTGACGAGAGCCCTTTGTTTAAAACCTGTAAGATGGTGACGTTGTTGATGTATGTGTTCCTCTTAAAATGTTCGTGGACCAAAGATAGGTCTTTTTGACTATTTCATTTCATCGGAAACAGTATTACTTCCATGATACGCTCTTAGGTGTGGTACATGGGTGTTAGTGCTCGGACACACCAATGTTTGGGGAGTAGGAACTGTATCACATATGATTGAGTTTCTAAGTAATTATGTTGTTACTGAGCGCCCAACTTAAACAAACTGCACCGAGCATTAAGTGAAATGACAGTAGATGTAGGTGTTGGGTTTGGTTTCTTATTTTTTGATGTTGCTCTTTGTCCCATTATTGTATTGTGTGAAATACAGTTGAAAAGCCTTGTTTTCCAATGACTGGTGCTTACATTTACCTTTGTGTGATTTTCCTTTATCTCTAAAGCAGGAATGAAAATCTGTGTGCCTAGAAACAGATTTTAGAAGCGGCTTCTCCTCACAGTCCCTTTTTGTCAAAACACCCGATGAAGACCATGGCAACGGCAATAAAATGGGTGATATCAAACAGAACTATCTGGAAACAATTATTTCCAGTCCAAAGTAAGTGAGGCTATTTTTTTAATGCTTAGAAAAGTTTAATGCTTTTTAAAGTATGGAATATTTAAAGCATTTGTTCATTCTCTATTCCTGTTGTTTGCAATAATAAAAAGGGGACTGAAATTAAATGTCAGTCAAAAGGAGAATGAATAGATTATATTACATCTTAACTCTGAATTATCATGCAGCTGTTATCAATATGGACAGCTCACCAAATAGGGAAAGAAAAAAAAGTGATGTATGTGAGAATGATCCTGTTGTGGGCTTAAAAGATGATTCTGTGTGTCTGTGTGTGTGTGTGTGTGTGTGTGTGTGTGTGTGTACATGCATAAATGCCAAATAAAAAATCTAGGGTAATCATTGGCTATCATTAAACCACAAGTAGGATTTAAGTGAGCCAGTAGAGGGTAACTTCCCTTTCAGGAGGAACATTTATACTTGGTGTGTTTTACATCTGTTATTTTTTTTTTTTTTTTAGTAGTTCTCAAGATTTGGAAATAAAAAATCCACAGTTCCATCTCCCAGGGATAATCATTGTTAATATTGTGGATAGTTTTCTTCCCTTCTGAATATAGCCACTGAACAAATCAACAAGCTTCCTTTCTAAAGATCATCTCCAATACATAATTGTCAACCTGTTGACTCAAAAACAATAAAATGTAAAAACCCTGTTTCTCATAGCAATCTGCTTTCATCCCCTGCACACCCCTCCCCCCCAGCAATAAATTCGTAATTTTGGGGCATCTGAAGCAAGACAAACCTGTGTTCAATAAGTTCCTTTTTAAAACAGTGTTCAGGTTTACCAAATCCCACTTTTATAGGAAGCCTTCTGTCCCTGACCCCTTACTTACCTACTCCTCATTTTAGAGCTAATTTAGCACATTCTATCTACAGTAAGAGACAAAACAAAACACATTTAATTTTTGATTAAGCTTTTAAAAGTTACTGTAGTGAGTTGAGCATGGTGGGACACGCCTTTAATCCCAGCACTCAGGAGGTAGAGACAGGTGGGTCTCTGTGAGTTTGAGATTAATCTGGACTATATAGCGAGTTCCAGGACAGCCAGGGCTATATAGAGAGACCCTGTCTCAAAACAACAACAAAAATTACTGTAATGAGATGGGCAAGATCACATAAGGCCTATAATTCCAAGAATTTGAGAGGTAGAATCAGATGAATCTCTGAATTCAAGGCTAATCTGGTGTATATAGTAAATTTTAGGCCAGCCACGGCTACATAGTGAGACTCTGTCTAAAAATAATAATAATAAACAATAAAATTGCTGTAACATTTTTTACTTTCTATTAATTTTCAAGTCAACATGAAATAATCAGTTTCATTGTAGCATTTTTGGGCATACGTAGTCCTTGTGACTTACTCATTCACCCCGTTTTTCCTCCCCTCTGTTGGTTCTGTTCCTCTCTCTGTAATTGGATGTTTCCTGTCCTATAGCCGTTCAGTCACAAATAACCATTCTGAGACTTAATATTACTTATAAATGCTCAGCCAATAGCTCAGTCTTATTACTAACTAGCTCTTACATTTCAAATTAATCCATATTCTTTATTTACACTCTACCAGGTAGTAGTGCCTTTGGTAGCATGACACGTTCATCTCTTGCCTCCCTCAGAGTCTGGCTGGAGACTCCTGACTTCCCCCCTTCTCCTTCCCATCATCTTTAGTTTGGTTGCCCCATGAATACTTCCTACCTGGCTGCTGGCCAGTCATTGTTTTTTTAAATCAATTCTGAGTGACCAGCCTTTACCGCACACAAGAAGATTATTCCACAGCATGCCCCTTTTGCTTTTGTATTACAAATTTGTACATATACTTAAATCTAGATTTCCACACAAGATATTCCTCCCCTCATTATCCTTCCTTATTTCCTCCCTCCCTTCTCTTTCACCCTTTTGCTGTAACCCCCTCTGCTTTCACATCATCTGTGAATAGGTTGGGTATAATGATGCACACCTGTAATCCAGTACTCTGGAGGCAGGAAGTTGGAGTTCAACCTGGCCTGCATAATGAAACCCTGTCTCAAAAACAAAACCCCCAAATCCCCATATATCTGTGTGTGTGTGTGTGTGTGTGTGTGTGTGTGTGTGTGTGTATGTGTGTGTGTGTACGCACAAACACATTATCTAGATTCTGCATGCATATTAGGGAAAATACACAGTGTTTGTGTGTTACTTGTTTTGTTTGTGTGTGTAGGTGAGAATGTAGGTGTGAGTACACGTGTGAATCGTGAATGCTAGGGAGCTTTGGGTGTTTTCCATAGGTGCCATCGGCCTTTTGTTGTTGAGATGGTGTCTCACTAGGACCTGGAGGTCCCCAACTAGACGAGGCTGTCTGGCGTCTGCCTGTGCTCACTCCCCAGCGTGGGTGCTACAGGTGCACACTGTTGTCCCTGACTTTTTGTGTGGGTGCTTGGGTTTTAACTCACATCATTCTTGTGAACAAGCATTTTACCACACTGAGTCACCTCCGCTGCTTCTTACATTGTCATTTTGTGTGTGTGTGTGATATGTGCATGGCTCTGCCCACCTGGGCGTGTGTACGGGGCTAGAGGTCAGTTTACATAGTCTTCCTCTGTTGCCTTTCTACCTTATTTTTTGAGACAGTTTCTCAGTGAACCCAGAGCTGGTGGTTTCAGCTAGACCGGATGACCATAGAGCACCAAGGATCTGTCCTGTTGGTCTCTGAGTTTCCCATTCTCCCCATCATTGGTTTCACAGACATTGGCTTTGCTTTTACACCAGTGTGGGGAAACTTCTACAGTATGCACTTGACATGCTGAGCTACATCCCTCGTCCAGAATCTTGAGTTTCATTTTAGTGGTGTTGGGAATTGAAGCTACACATGCTAGGTCAGTGCCTGACACTGAGCTGTATCTGGCTTTGGGTTTTGTCTGGTTGAGACAGTTTCAAGTAGCCCAGGTTGGTCTTGAACTTGCTGTGCAGGTGAGGCTGACCTTGATGGATACCTGGTCCTCCTGCCTCTACTTCCCAAACACTAGGATTTCCCTGACACTACGGTTTTTGTTGTTGTTAGTGTTTTCAGTGTTTCACTCTCACCTAGCCTGCTTTCAAACGTGTTGGATTTCTGCCTCAGTTTCCCTAGTAGAGTTGTAATTGTGAGGGCCACTCTTGGAGCTGTCTGTCCTTCAGAGTGTGACTTACTTAATATTCTTTTTTTTTTTTTTGCAAATGGCATAGTTACATCCTTTGTGCCACATTTTCTTTACCGGTTGCCTGTTGATGGTTGTCTCCACTGTTGTGAACAGTGGAGCAGGAGGATGGCTGTGCTGACTTGGCCCCTTAGGGTCCGTGCCAGACTGGTGCCGGGTCAGATGCTACTTCCTGTTTTGTTGTCTTGAGACAGGGCCTCACAGTGTGGCCCTGTGGCTCTGACTGACCGGGATTATATCTAAACCACATGCCCAGCTTTGATAATTCTGTTTGGAGTTGGTCTGTTTTTCACATATGTATGTATATATATGTACACACACACACACATATATATATATTTAAATTACACATTTGTCTGTGGAGTTGCTTCTCCCTTCTATCATGTGGGTCTCAAGTGATGGAACTCAGGTCATCAGTCTTGGTAGCAAGTTGAGAGAAAGATCCCTGCTACCTAGCCTCCTGTGTGACTAAGAAGCCCAGCCCTAACACCGCCTCAGTCTTCACAGGAGTTAGCATGGGACTGCTCGTGTGTCCCTCTTTACTGGAGTGGTCTTTTTACTGTAGATTGCCAGTCACATTTATACTCATTTATACTGTAGTGCACATTTGGTGCCTTCAGACCCGCGTGTGCACACAGGAGATTAGAAATATTTAACGGGCTGGTCTGAGTCAACTGCGATTATCAGCAATATTCAGTTAACTGTGCGCTAACTTAAATTGTTCTGTTTGTGACGTTTTATGTGAAAAAGGATGTTAACAGTGGTGGAAAGCAAAACCCACAATTTAAAGAGAAAGCACGGAG
Source organism: Cricetiscus sungorus (assembly GCA_030556225.1). NCBI lineage: Eukaryota > Metazoa > Chordata > Mammalia > Rodentia > Cricetidae > Cricetiscus > Cricetiscus sungorus. The sequence goes on along the minus strand of JANBXA010000395.1, from coordinate 11,344,745 downwards.
AGCGTCAGCAAGAGCCCTCCTTGTGAGGGAGCATTAACCCTTTGTGTGAAGTTGACATCAGGCGTGGACTCGGTGGTTTTTAAAGCTTATGAAGAAGCTGTTTGATCCCATGGTAACTTACTTAGGGACACAAAAGGATGACGGGAAGGTATGAGTAAGGTCGTAAGCCCTGATTGTGGGCTGTGTAAAACAGACGGCTGTCCTATGATAGAGGCAGGAGTGTGGGGAGGGGGGGGGCTACCAAAGCGGCTTCTAGACAAAACACGCTGGTTTGAAGGCAGAGGTGTTTGAAACAGTGTGAAGGGTGGTACTGCAGAGTGGCCATGTGTGGCGATGTGTGGCAGGAGGGATCTTCTGCTGGGAGAGCTGACCCCCAGTTTTCTGGGATAATAATCCAGAGCCTACTTTTAACCGTACTGAGCTGCCTCTGAATTTTTCCTTTGTATTTAGAAGAAGATGCTTTTTTTTTGAACATAAAAAACTTTTTACAAATTGAAAAGTACATAGCTTTCCAGTCAATGGTGGAGCACGCCTTTAATTCTGAAAGGGGTAAACTAATAAGGGACCAGACCCTCACTCACCCCCGCTTTAGCAGCCATGACAGGCTACAGAAAAGACACGGAGGCCTCTGACTCAGCACATGACTCAAAGAGAGTCCTCCTGCAGCCTAGGCCCAGAACTGAACACAAAGAAACCCCAGATCCTCTGGCCTCCATGCTTGGTTCCTGGGAACTGTTTGGCCACAAAAGAAATTCCAGGGGAGACCAAAACCTCCCCCCCCCCCCGTAGTCTCTAGGATACAGTTCTGAAACTATTGCTATCAATATACAACAGGTCACCTGCAAGTAACAAGACAAAGCCATAGAAGCCACAGAATGTTCCCTCTCAGCACTGACCAATGGGAATAATTGGTACACAGGTATTTCATGCTAAAATATGACCTTGAGAAATTCTCCTGATTGTTCCCCAAATGTCAACCAATCAGAACCAGCCTGTACCTACTGATGCAATCCTGAGATTTTGGCCTTTAAAATCCTGACAGTGGACAAGAAACTCGCTTCATCTGGTGGCTGCTGAATCAGCCAGCTAGAGGAGATTTCTGTTGTGGTTGAGTGAACAATGAACCTTATGCATTTGCATCAGTGGGTCTGTCTCTCCCTGGTGGTCTCTGGGGATCTTCACGACTTGGGCACAACAAATCCCAGCACTAGGGAGGCAGAGGCAGGGTGAGATTTGTGAGTTCAAGGCCAGCCTGATCTACAGAGTGAGTTCCAGGACAGCCAAGGTTACGTTGTGAGACCCTGCCTCAATAAGAAAACAAAAAAGAAACAAGTATTGGTTGATGTTGAAATTCACCGTTACAATTTGGTGAACTAAACTATTTTTCTGTGTGGGTTTTTGCAGGTGGAGCTTTATCTAGTGTTTGTCGTAAATCTACGTATTCTTCTCTCCCAGATGACTACAACTGGTGTGTATGAAACAGTTTAAAATAGCTGTCGTAGCTGTATCGGAAATGATTTTTTTGTTTGCTCTTCTAATTAATCTTTCATTTTGTTTTTAAGATTGTGTCTTATTTACATGGATTAAATATGTGTCTGGATTATACACATTTCACATTTTAGATAAAATCTATTACTATTGTGTTGCTGTGAAGGCTCACATTTGCTGTAACAGTCTGAATCTTTTCTTTCTGCAGCAGGCTTTAATTTTCTATAAGAACTAATTCGTTTATAATTTTACGTTAGTGCTTATATCTATTAGATTAGGTATTTATTTGTCTTTTGTTTAACTGGTACGTATTCAACTTAGTCATTATTCTAAGAACTAAGAAGAGTATATGATGTGGTTTATTTTTGTTTATTAATTTTGAGCAGAATTGACGTACAGAAAATATAACTTATTTTCTTAAGTTATGTGTGTTTTATTGCAAGTTTTAGAAAATAAAAAGTAAAGGGAAACTGTCCGGGCTAAACTCAAACTCACTACGTAGCTGAGTCTGGCCTTGTCCCTCTTCCCAGTGTTCAGCTGTGCCGCCATGCCCAGGGTTTTTATATTTTCTTTCAAGTTTATTATGTATGTGGGTACTTTGTCTCCATGTGTGTATGTGCACCGTATGTGTTCCTGGTGTTTGGGGAGGTCAGAATAGGGATCAGATCTCTGGAACTGGAGTTACCGACTTGTGACCGTGTGGGTGCTGGGAACTGAACCAGGGTCCTTTGCAATAGCAACAAGCCTTCTCTTCAACCCCTACTCCCTTCCTTTCCTTCTTATTTGTTTGTTTGTTTTTCCCGAGACAGGGTTTCTCTGTATTGCTTTGGAGCCTGTCCTGGAACTAGATCTTGTAGATCAGGCTGGTCTCCAACTCACAGAGATCCTCCTGCCTCTGCCTCCCATGTGCTGGGATTAAAGGCCTGTGCCATCACCACCTGGCTTAACCATACTTTCTTTTTTTGATACTGGTTTTAATTGTACTTTTGGTGAGTTCTCTGTAAAGTAGCACATGATGAATTAGACTGGGTTATATTTTTTGAACCTGGACAGTTTGAGTGATGTCAGTGTTTATATAATGCATAACTCCAGCTGTGGTGGTCACCCCAGCACTTGGAAAGCTAAAGCAAGAGAATCATGAGATCAAGGCCAGCCCAGACTATCTAGTGAGACCTTGGCTCACGGAGTGGTGGTGGTGGAAAAGTGGTTAACCGTGCTGCTCTTGCAGAAGGCCTGGGTTTGGTCCCCAGCAGCCACATGATGGATTAGAACGCATTCCTATCTCCAGTTTCGGGAGATCTGATAACCTCTTCTGACTCTGAGGACACTGGGAACATGTAGGGTGCACATAAATTTGTGCAGGCAAAACATTCAGACACATAAATAAAATAAATCTTAAAAAACCCTTTTGGGCTGGACATGGTGCTGCACTTACTTAAGCCCCGCACTGGAGAAGCGGATGTGGGTGAAGCTCTGTGAGTTCTAGGGTAGCCAGAGATACAAATAAGACCTTCCTTGTGTCAAAAAATGTGAAACTAATTAATCAATATCAGAAATGTTACTGCAATTATGTGTAGAATTCAGTAATAAAACTGATGAAATACAATTCACAGTCTCACTTTGTTTATTTCCTTACTGTAGTTAAGCTGAAATATCCTGTTGTGGTCTTAACTTGTCACTCAGGTACTAGGTTTTCCAGTCAAGCGATCATGTTTCCTTTAGCATTTGTGATTTATTAATTTTACATTTAAATTTTGTTATTGTAACATACAAGTATATTCAACATAGTCTCCCAACCTAAAATTAGCAACCTTATGTAAATACATTTTTTATTATGTATATTTGTGTGTGTGCATGTATGGGCCATGACATACATGTACAGGACACATCTCTTTTCATCATGTTGTCAGTCTTGCCCACTGAGCCATTTCATCAGCCCAGTCAGTTTTTAAACTTTCGGTTCTCTAGTGCATGAATCTCTTTCATCTTAAACAAAAACTTGCTCAGAGCTCGTCCTTAGATTCTGTTATAAGAATTGTCAGTTAACATTTTAGTTAGGTTAAAAAGTTCAGTAACTTTTCCCAGTGTTTTCTTTCTTCTCTCTCTAGAATACTAGTCTCTCTTAAGCTTAATTTTCTGTTTGTTTGTTTGTTTGTTTGTTTCTCTTTTTTTGAGACAGGACTTCTTTGGAGCCTGTCCTGGAACTCGCTCAGTAGTTCAGGCTGGCCTCAAAACTCACAGAGATCCTCCTGCCTCTTCCTCCTTTGTGCTGGGGCTAAGGATGGATACTGTCATGCCTGGCTTGAAGTAGTATCTTAAAACCCAGGGTTTAGGGCTGATGTGTTCTGGACGGCTTAGAAACGTGATGAGAATACCACAGCCTCTATTGTGATTGGAACTTGCACAGTGGGTTCACTTGTGTGGCAGATGATAGCTATCATCTGTGGCTTTATAAAGTCATCCAGAAGCACTTGATTGTCCTCTGATGTCACGTGCAGAGGAGCCACATCCTGTGCTCACTTTGACCCGAGCTGCTTTCGCACACTGGTGCGTGTGCATGGAGCCTGCACCACTGCCAAGGTTGCACGGCATTTTTACCCTTCCCCTTGCTTAGCAGCCAGAGCCTTGCTATCAGTGCGGCATTTGGGTTGATTTCTAATTAATTTTCTCATTAAGAGTAAAATTATTCCACCTGGACATAATCTTAACAGTTAGGAGATACGACCAGGAGGATCAAGAGTTTAAGGCCATCTTTGCTACATAGTAAGTGCAAAACCATCCTGGGACACAGAAATTCTATCTCAAAACAAAAGTCATACTGCCAGCTGTGGTGGTATGTATCTGTTAGTCCTCACTTTGGAGGCAAGAGTATTGCCGTGTGTTTGAGGCCAGCGTGGGCTACGTAGAGAGTTCCGTGACTACATGGACTAGAGTGAGACCTTATCTCAAAAGACTAAAACCCAAACCGAAAAGTACTCATGCTGCCTTGAGTAGAGTCTAACTGTGTCTCTGAAATGTTCCTTTCCAGCAAGGTAGAGCTCGCATTGACATCTGACGGCAGGACCATAGTGTGCTACCACCCTTCTGTGGACATCCCCTACGAACACACCAAAGTATGTAAGGAAGTCGTCTGATAACCTTTATATGCTTTAGGTCTTTTTCCTCCTAGTTCTTAATCTTCTTTCTTTTAAAGTTTCTTAGTGTACAAGGGAACTACTTAAGGGCAATTAGGACATCATCGTTTTTCTGACCTAAGAAATTTGATAAAAACCTACCTGGTGGCAGAGACCTGTAACCCCCCCATACACACACTTGGCCTGAGGCAGAAGGACATTAAATTCATCTTAGTGAGACCTTGTCTAAAATTCACAAAAATTGTAAAGGTTTGGAAATCTAGGGGATTGGTAGAGCACTCATCTATTGTTTGTGAGGCTCTGGGTTGGATTCCCAGTATCACATACGTTCACATGCCTCCCTCCAAAATCAAAGCGAAAAATATGTTAAATCTGATACTCACATATATCATGAAAGACTTTTATGTGTGTACACGAGCATGCCGTGATATGTGTGTAGAAGTTAGAGGATAACTTTTGGGATTGGGTTGTCTCCTGCCAGCATGTGGGTCCCAGGAATTGAACTGAGGTCATCAGGCCTGGGGGCAAGTGTGTTTTCTGCTGGGCCATTCAGACGCCTACAGTCTTTTTGATGTTTGGTGAATTTAACAGTTTTTAAAAAGGTTTGTTTTTATTTCATGTGTATGTGTGTGTCTGTGTGGGTGGATGACCAGAGCATCCAGAGGGTGTGTCGGATCCCTTGGAACTGGAGTTGTAGGTGTCTGTGAGCTATCTGAACTGCAGGCCTTTGGAAGACAGTGCGCACACTCTTAACCACCGGGCCATAGCTCTAGCCCTTTTTTTTTTCAATAAGCCAAAAAAGATAAGGTGTTTTCCCCCATTGTTCCATACACAGACGAGTGTTTTGTCTCATGTGTGTCTTACCATGTACAGGCCTAATGCCTGCATTGGGTCTGCTGGAACTAGAGGTACTCATGGCTGTGAGCCACTATGTGGGTCCTGGGAATTGAGACCAAGAGCTGGCAGTGCTTTTCACTGGAGAGGCCTTTGTAGCCCCGGTGCACAAATAATTCTAACCCTTTTCTTCTTCAAAATACTTTTTCTATCTTCAGATACAGATAAAAAAGTTTAGTATAGTTTACTTTGATTTGACTTAAGTCTTTATCATTTTTTATTCAAAGTGTTTTATTTTTTATTTTATGTTTTGTTTGTGTGTTTGAAACAGTCTCCCTCACAAGCTCTGACTAGCCCAGAATGAGCTGTACAGACCATGCCTGAGTGGCTTTGGTACTTACCACATCATGCTGTCTATTATCTTTTTTACATTAAAAAAATTCTTTTTGAGTTTTTACTTAAAAAATACTTAGATATAATATCTCTTGATAACGTTTTTAAATTTTGATAATATTATACTTGTTGCTGTCATCTGTCAACCCTCTGTTCTTGTACCTTAGCCTTATTCTCACTCCAACAATGATGAATTCAGAACATTATTATTTTCTTTTCTTTTGTTTTTTGGTTTTTTGAGATAGGATTCTTCTGTATTGCTTTGTAGCCTGTCCTGGAACTTGCTCTGTAGACCACCCTGGCCTCGAACTCACAGAGATCCGCCTGCCTCTGCCTCCTGAGTGTTGGTAAAGGCATGTGCCACTACCATTTGGCTAGGATTATTTTTCATACATACACGTAAACAGATCTTTTTTCTTACTTCTGCCTGGTGTGTATTTTATTAAAGTATAAATGTTCCAAAAATATTTCCTGTGATTTAGGATTTCTACTTCAGGAAAATGAAGGCATCATACTGGGGGGGGCGGTGTAGAAAAAGAAAGAATAAACAGAAAATAAAGAAAAAGGAAGTGTGGGCGAGTGTGTTTGGAGCTGGTGAGATGGTCCAGGGCTGTCACCTGAATTTGACCCTGAACCCTGAACACGGTGGAAGGAGACAGCTGACTTCCACACGTGCACAAAGCGCTGGCCACACTCTGCATAAATAAATGTAACCGTAAGGCCAGTTTTTCTGTCTCAATTACTGTGATTTAGGTTGTCGGGCTTGTGTGACAAGCCCTTTTGTCACAGGAAACATTTTACTGGCCCTTGCAATACTTTAGTTTTAGAAAGCACATAAAGTAATGGGTTTCATAATGATGTTCAGTAGGCTGGAACCAGGCAGGCAGGCAGAAGAGCATTACAGCGATTGTCCGAGGCACAGTTCTCCCCCACAATAACAAGGGTGGCTGGAGCTCAAGGCTCGCCAGGCCGTTCCAGCCAGTGAGCTTTTAGTGCGTAATTGCAGTGGCCTTTGTGCGAGGTTGTGGCTGAGTGAGTCTGTTAGTTCTTGCTACCAGATATAATATGCACATGAGAACTTCCTTAGCCCCGCCCCGCCCCAGCTTTATTTATAAGCATACACTTAGGTAGTTGAGGCTTGTCACTTCAGTGAAGGTTCCATTTTGATTCTGACAGCCTTTACAGCTCTGGTGCTACGCTTGCTAGTCCCTTTCAAGGGCCTTTGTTTACAAGGACTGATACTCTGCTTTGGGTACAAGAGACGATCTTTTAGGCTGCTTTAACTGTCTAGAGAGTGCTTCTTTAAAATATGCTTATGGCACTGTGTCTTGCCAGGGGCCTTGAAGGAGATGTCAGTAACTACCATTTACTGACATCCTCCTGAGTTTGAGGACAGCAGGGCACACTGTACATTACCATTTGGTTGATCTGCCCCAGCCCTTAGGAGGTAGATGTTACTGCCGAGGGAGAAAGGGGCTTAGCTTGCCTGTGGCTATAGCACACTACTAAGCAGCAGAATCAGAGACCGAGGTACTGTCCTTAACCTCTTCATTATTCTTTCTTATTCTCTCCGTCCCTTCCATGTGGTGGGTTACCATTCCACTAAGAAGTGAGTGCTTCCCTAACGGCCGGCTGTGTCTGTCACTCTTTTTGTTTGCTTTGAGATGGGTCCCACTCTGACCTTGCCTAGTCTGGAGCTCACTATGAACACCAGGCTGGCTGCAACTCAGAGATCCCCCTGCCTCTGCCTCCTGGGTGCTGGGATTGCATGCATGTGCCTCTATGTCCAGTTTAGGAATGTTACTCTTCAATGACAGGTTGTCTTCGTTACTGTTACTGCTGTGAAAAGACACCATGACCAAGGCAACTCAAAAAAGAAAGCTTGCGTACGGTGTCATAGCCTTAGAGCCCTGAGCATGGCAGCGCTTAGGCAGTAGCTAAGGACTTACATTTGCAAGCCGGGGGCGAGACTGAGCCTGGCATGGGCTTCGGAAACCTCAAAGCTCACCTCTAGTGACACACCCCATCCAGTAAGACCACACCTCAATCCTTCCTAAACAGTCCTCCGGTTGGGAATTAAACACTCAGATACATGAGCCTATGAGGGTTCATTCTCACTCACACCACCACAGCGGTCTTTTATATATGTTTCATGTTTTCTCCTTAATAATATGTATGGTAAATGTCAAATTGCAAGTTCAAAAGTAATGTGGACCCTAATATATACTGTGGAGAAATAGAAGACTAACAAGTACCTTGATATCGAGGGAAAGGACCAAATAAAAACTTTTATTATTGGAAAAGAAACCCACAAGTGTGTGTGCGTGTGCGTGTGTGTGTGTGTGTGCGCGTGTGTGTGCGTGTGTGTGCGTGCGTGCGTGTGTGTGAGTGTGTGCATGTGTGTGTGTGCGTGCGTGTGTGTGCGTGCGTGTGTGTGCGTGCGTGTGTGTGCGTGTGTGTACGTGTGTGTGCGCGCGTGTGTGTGTGCGTGTGCGCGTGTGCGTGTGTGCGTGTGTGTGTGCGTGTGTGTGCGTGTGTGTGTGCGCGTGTGTGTGTGCGTGTGTGTGTGCGCGTGTGTGTGTGTGCGTGTGTGTGCGTGTGTGTGTGTGCGCGCGTGTGTGTGCGTGTGCGTGTGCGCGTGTGTGTGCGTGTGCGCGTGCGCGTGCGTGTGCGTGCGTGTGTGTGCGTGTGTGCGTGTGTGTGTGCGTGTGTGTGCGCGTGCGTGTGCGCGTGCGTGTGCGCGTGCGCGTGCGCGCGTGCGCGTGCGCGTGCGCGTGCGTGTGCGTGGTGCGTGTGTGTGTGTGTGTGTGTGTGTGTGTGTGAGAATATTTCTAACCCTGAATAATATCACTAATAACTGAAAGTACTCTGGTAACCTCCCCACCATCAGGAAGTGCAGTGAATTGCTGAGTATGGTTGTTGGCTCCTTATAAAGCCAGTCAGATCTGGCTTACATTTTACATTGTTCATTGCTTGCTTTATAGCCTATCCCTCAACCAGATATTTTGTGTAATAATGAAGAAACACATGAACAAGTGCTGAAAACCAAATTAGGAATAAAAAGTGATCAACTTGAGCAAGGACCTATGATAGAACAGCTCAGCAGGGTGTTCTTCACTACAAAGCACCGCTGGTACCCGCACGGACAGTAAGTACCACCCTCTCTCCAGCACCTCTCCAGCATCCTCTTTCCATTGACAACTTCTGCAGTGTTGCCGTGTGTAGAAAAATTGACCCCAAGTATGCTATGGTGTACTCTTCAGTCTACAAATAATGAAGTTAAAATAACACTGTACTTTTCCTTTGTTTTAATGCAAGAGTAGTCCTTATGTTTTTAAATTTTGCTTCCTGATAATAATTAATGTTATTCTCAGCCCTTTATCTACTTCCTTATTTTAAAGGTTTATTTATTTTTTTACATTGTGTGTATGAGTGATTTGTCTTGGGTGTAAGCACGTGTGTGTGGTCCCCATAGAGGCCAGAGGATTGCCCAGTGCCCTGGAGTGCGAGCCACCATGTGGGTGCTGGGAACCAAACCTGTACCCCTTCCAGAGCAGCAGGCGCTCGGAACCTCTGAGCCACCTCCCCAGGCTCCCTTTATCCATTTCGACCAAATTCTGAATTATTACACAAAAGAAGTTGTGCACGAGCGTCTGACTGGTCAGTAAGTGATGCGCCTGATTCCTTTAAAAACTACTTGCTGTTCTGTTTACAGCGCTCACATGTGGCGTTACTCAACCCGTGTCTAACTGTGGCTGAGTTAATCCTTTTTTGTGTGCATGTGTGGCGTGAGTGTGTATGTGTGTGTGTGTGTGTTTGTGTGTGTGCGCGCTTTGGTGTGGAGCAGATTCAAGTTCTGTGGCTTAGGGGCTAGATCGTTGAAAAGGCATTTGCCTTTCCTGGCTTTATTTCTTCATCTGTGACCAGAGGTCAGTGTTGAGTGTCTTCCTCAGTTACTCTTCCCCTTACTATGTCCTCTCACGCCTGTTATTTTTTTTATTTTATGTGCAGAGTGTTTTGCTTACTTTTCATGTGTGCTGTCCCCTAGGAGGCGAGAAGAGAGGGGCATTGGATCCCCTGCAAATGGAGTTAGAGATGGGTGTGAGCTACCACAATGGTGCTGGGAGTTGAACACAGTTCCTCTAGAACAGCCAGTGTTCTTAACCCTTGAGCCATCACTCTGGCTCCGTCTTGGAGACACAGCTCGTTGATTACCTACACTGGCTGGCCAGCGTGCCCTGGGGATGCTCTAGTCTCTGCCTCTTCAGTTCTAGGATGACAAGTGTCTACTGCCATACTGGCTGGCTTTTTACATAGAGGATGTAATGATTGCACCAGGTTCCAGGCCCATCTGTCCATCCATCTGTCTGTCCGTCCAGCCATTCATCTGTTCCCCCACCACCACCTTTTTTTTTTTTTTTAAACTGAGACAGGATTTTATGATGTAGCCCTGGCTGTCCTGGAACTCTCTCTGTAGAGCAGGCTGGCCTCAAACTTAGAGGCCAACCCGTTTCTGCTTCCCAAGTGCTGGGGCTAAAGGCCTGCCCTACCACAGCTTGGCTTCTTTTTTCTTTTCAAACACAATTTCACTATATTTATTTGGTTATTTGCGTATGGCGGGGGGGAGGCATGTTGCAATCAGAGGATAACTTGGGAATTGGTGATCACCTTCTAAATGGGTCCCAAAGATCAAACTTAGGTCTCAAGGCTTGGTGGCAAGTGCTTTTATCCACTAGGCCATTTTGCCACTCTCCTTTTTAGATAAAAGCATTATTTACTGTGTTTGTTGGTTTTTGTAGTGTTGTGAATTGAGCTCAGGGCCTTGTGAATGAGAGGCAGGCTTTGTGCTCTGAACTACACTCCCATTTCCCCTCCCTCCCCCGCCCCTCCCCCCTCTATACCCCCCTTCCCCCCTCCCCCCAGTCAGCTCCTTGTTTGTTTTCTTGCAATGCTAGGGATCAAACCTAGGGCCCCACACATGCTCCCAGTGTGTTTCACTGCTGAGCTCTATTCCTAGCCCAGAGCCTTCTCTCACGTCTTTCTTCTTCCAAAGCAGCTGTAGAGCATCCTTTGTTACTTATGTTTTTACTCTCGTACAATTCAGTAGCCACCTCTGAGTTGATGCTTGTACAGGATGTACCCTGAGAGCTCCTGAGTGTAGTTCTCAGACTGCTCAGAACGTGCTAGGTGATGAGACCCCTCCTTATTTGCGGGTTGTTAGAGTTGAGAGTGAAGACAGTGGAATATAAATAATTAATAGTGTCAGTGAACCTTGAAAGATGGTTCAGAGATCTGTACGGGAAATGGTGACAACTTCCCAGACCAGAAGGACTAGTATGTCAGATAAAATACGGAGGAAATTCAGGTAGCTCTGATTTTCCATCCTGCGAGGTCGGGGGATGAGGAACGTCAGGGAGATAGGAGGCGCTTGTGATGGGAGGGTTTTGGTGGGTGCTGGCACCGCTCGTGTGCATGGGAAGGTGAGGCAGATGAAGCCTTGTTAAGTATGTTGAGTCTGAAAGTGTGGTCATCGTGTAAGCGCCTACGTGGACCTGTGAGCCCTGCCGCTCTGTGAATTTTCAGTTCCTGAATGCTGGGTGACACGCTAAAGCCGGTATGTCTGTGTCTTTTTCAAGAAAAAATCAGAAGTTTTGGCCAACACAGTCTACATTTGTTTTAATATAGAAGTGTCATAAGTAATTTTTATTGTGTTTGAATAAGCAAGTTGTGGTAGAATAACCTGTTTTAATATTCTTGTATTTATGTGCTGATTATATCTCTCCTCCCCCAGCTTCCTCCTAACTTCTAGTCTTTACATTCTTATTCCTTTTATTGTTTTAATCTCCTTTTTTGATTTTTATTTCTTAGTACTTCTAAATATTAACTGTGATTCTTATTTGATAACTATTGTATGTTATATTTTGCTATGTTAAGGTTAAACCCCTTCTTTTACTTTAGACAGAAAAGAGGAGATGATGGGAGATGTTATTCTGTATATATGTTTCTCATACTGGTTCATAAAGCTCTGTGGCCAATAGGAAACAAGATAGGCGGGGCTAGGAGACAAGGAGGAAAGAGGAAGGAGAAGGGAGGGGTCGAGATGTAGCCCAGGGAAGAAGCAGGTATGCATATTGTTAGATTTTCACCTCTTTGTCACTGTTAAGTTAGAGTTCATGAAAATAAATTAAGAAGCCATCCCATGACTTTGTATCTTTAATCATACTGCATTCCTAGATATGTGTCATTATTCATGGCTTTATTGCATCTCCTGTTTATCTTCTATTTTCAAATTAAAAAGTTGTTATTTTTAGTGTCGTGTGTGGGTGTGGGTGGCAGAGGACAGCTGTCAGTCTTCCTGCCATGGGTCCAGGGATTGAACTCAGGTCATCAGCAAGTACTTTCACTGCCTGGGTGTCTCACCAGCCCTGGTTTCTGCTTATGTGTCTACTGACTTTCTTACTACTTAAGTGAGGGGATGTATGCAGGCGTAGAAGCTGTCCATCCTTGTTTCTTACTACTTAAGTGAGGGGATGTATGCAGTGCGTAGAAGCTGTCCATCCTTGTTTTGAGCCAGTCTCTCAGTGGCCTGGAACTCCCAGCTACACTAGGCTGGTCAGCAGCCCTAGGGTCTGACCCGTCTCCATCTCCCGGTGCTGAGATTGCAAGCATGTGCCGTCGAAGTTGGTTCTGGGAACTGAGCTCAGGTCCTCTGCTTGCCAGGCAGATACTTTCCTGACTGAGCTTCTTCCGAGTCTTTATTTTTGCCCATTATCCATAGACCTGAATCCAAGCCTCATTTTGAACTTCCTTACTGCCTTTCATCACTTGCTTTCTTTCTGCACGTCCCAGACTGCTTTAATCTTTGTCAACATTGTTCATAGCCAAGTCACTGATGCTGTGACAGACCCCTGACTGTATTCATGGGAAGCCAAGGAGACTGACTGTTCAGAGAGCCTTAAAACCAAGCATGTTATCTAGGATCTTACCTCTGTTTAATCTTATTTACTTATTTAATCTTATTGCTAGTAATTAACTTTTGACTACTAATTAATTCTATCTCCTTGTATATCTTTTCCCATCAGGATATCAAGGCACTTGGAATTGTAAGCAGACTTAAATTAGGTGGAATTGATTGTCCCAGTACCTCTTGAGCCCAGCAGAAAACCCCAGATACTAGTTTGTATGCAGAAAGAAAAAATCTAGCCTAGAGCCATTGCCCTTTTAGATCATTCAGTACATATTTACTTAGTATCTCTATGTTTATGCGCATAATATACATATCAAAGAAGTTTTATTATTAGCATTCGTGCATGGCGTATATGTGTGTGGGTTCCAAGGATGGAATTTGGGTTGTAGGCTTCTGCAGCAGGAGCCTTTACTCACTGGTCTGTCTTGTAGACCCCAGCATGTGTATTTTTGATTAATGTATGCCATTTGGAAGTATTCTTTATTGGCTGGGCAGTGGTGGTGCATGTCTTAATCCCAGCACTCAGGAGGCAGTGGCAGGCTGTTCACTGAGTTTGAGGCCATCTTGGTCTACAGAATGAGTTCAAGGAACCAGAATAGGTTCCAAAGCTACACAGAGAAACTCTGTCTGGAACTCCCCTTTCCCCCCCAAAAAAAGGAAAGAAAAAAAAATGTATTCGTTTATAGACATTTTTCCTTAAGGAAAAAATATATAGGACAATTGTCAATATTTCAGTTTTGAAGGTCTAGCAATCAAAAGAATGGGAGTCACTGTGATTTAAAAATGAGATATGTGGTGTCTTTCACAGTGCTTTTAGAGGTATACTGACGCCTTTAAAGGTGTGTAAGGTATAAAATGGGAAGCTCTGTAGTGCATTCATGCCCTAGTACTTTTGGGTGGAGGAACAGAAGCCGGGACACAAGTGTGGCTGCTACCTGCTTTTTTGACCTTTCAGATTTTTACCCCAATATCCGACTCCTGATTTGTAATTGATAGGTTAACTAGATTAATGGTTCACTGACCTGATTCCGCCAGTGGAAAATTGTGTGCCAAATTCAGTTTTAAGGGTCACAGTCAAAAGTCACAGTCACAGTCACAGTAAAAATATTTCATAAAATTACCTTCAAACTGTGTGTATAATGTGAATATGGGATACAAATGGGTTTTGTGTTTAGACATCACTAACACAAAACAGATAAAAGATAGTTCATGCTGTGTTCTTTTGGTCTCAGACTCTTTGGATAAGGGTTTCAACTTGAAGCAGATCAGGACCACAGATACGGCTTCTCCAAAGGATACGAGAGAGCTGAGGCATGCAGGTGTGAGCCTGCTGATTTCACGTGCCTGCACTTGGAGTAGTTATTACAATTTCCAGCGTATTTGTAATTGCCAAAGTGAGAAAAGCAGCTCTGGACATTCTAATTTTCATAGCCTGCATTCTTGGCCACATTCTGCATTTTTCTGTAAACATTAATAGAGTTCTGCCACACACTGGAATATGATTTTACAGTTGAAGAGGCCTCTGTCCAGAGGAAAATAATTGCATTATAAATACATTTTTATTCTTTAAAGATAAGCATTCAGTTTTAATGCAAGACCAATAATTCAGGTTATGAAATTGTCCTCAAGGTCTAAAAGGAGATTTTCCAAAATGTTTAGTTGATAGAAAATAGTTTTTGTGATGGAATTATTCTTATTACTAAGAAATGTCTGAGAGTGTAATAGCATATTTACAAAGTTTTATTGACTTTTTTCAAATAATTCTAATAAAATAGCAAAGTAACCACAAACATTTAAGATGTCTACCTGGAATACTAATTTATTGGAGTAATCTCACCTCTAATATTTTCTTCTTCTCAAGGTATCACAGACGTCGTAAGAAACTGAATCCTCCCAAAGACAGGTGACTGTTCTTGATTTGCGGAGCATCAAGGGGAGTTTGTGTCATTTTTGTCAGCTGTGAAAATGCAGATGGTGTACTCGTTAAGATGTCATGTAGGAAAATAATAAAAATACCCTTTCATGTGTTAAAATGTTTATCTCATTGCATTTACTCTGAATTTGAGATTCTTATTTAGAGAAGCCTGCTTGATGTTGTGATTCTTTTGAAACATTAAAGTGTGTTTCTCTGCCTCCCCAGCGCTGGGATTAAAGGTGTGGCCCCGCCGCCTGGCCAAAAGGGAATAAGTGCTCTACATTCTTCTTTCTTTTTGTTTTTGTTTGTCTTTTTGTTCTTTCCAAACAGGGTTTCTTTGTGTAGGGCTGGCTGTCCTGGAACTAGCTCTATAGATCATACTGGCCTTGAACTCAGTGATCTGTCCCACTTTGCCAGAAAGGAAGTCTAACCAATGGTGGTGTCACACGCCTTTAGTCGCAGCAGCGCTTGGGAGGCACAGCCTGGCCTACAGAGTGAGTTCCAGGATAGCCAAGGCTAAGGCTGTACAGAGAAACTCTGTCTGGAAAAACATAAAAATAAAAAAGTCTGATACAAGCTGGTCAGATACAGCTGACGACGGACTCACACACTGCCAGGGAAGTTTGCCCTGGGTGCGTGGGAAGAAGTTAAGGACGAAAGTGGTGCCGTGTCATTATGGTGAGCAAACAGATAGACGGTTATGGGAGGGAGAGAGCCGTAAAGAGATCCCTGCCCTGGGGAGAGAGGCGGATCTGCAGGGATGCAGGTGATGAGGAATGGGATGATGTAGCAGACCTGTCACAGGGGCCTTGTCATCAGATGTCAGCTTCTAGGCTGCTGGATCTGTGTCCCCACTGCTTCCAGGGATGATACCCATGGCCACTGGTGCCAGTGAAGACTGCCGATAACTGAGGTCTGAGCCGCTGCCTGGGGTCATACTGTTCAAAGGCCACCTTGTGATGCTGACCTGTGCGTGAGGCCTGTATAGTCACCCAGAGACGTCGTGGTATCAGCCCTGAGAGTCTGCTGAGGGCCACATAGGGTCTGTGGACCCACTGCAGCCATAGTCCGCATGGATATCTGTGGCTCACGTTACCTCCGAAGGTGGTACAGATGTACAGAGTCTGGCCCGACACCTCAGGCCATGTTGGTGTCCAAGGATCCTGGGACCATGCAGATCAGGCCACCCAGTGCCATGCTGACTTCCAGGTCGAGCAGTGGCCAGAGACCATGTCTGGGTCTGTGTTGAGGTATGTAGTTCATGTTGCCTTTGGGGCCCATGTGACTGCTCGGGGTCTACTGCCACCTGGGACCTTGTTGGAGTTAGGGGAATATGATGCTGCTGGGCCCATGCCAATCTGAAAGGCCTAATCTGCCACCCAGGGCCATTGTGACATCCAGGCCCAACCTCCAGCTGATGGCCATGTGTGGGTCAATGGTCCTGCTGCAGCTTGGGTCTGTTTTAATGTCCGTTGTGAATCAAGTGTTGGATTGTGTTGAACTGTGAGTTGATGTACGAGGCCCTCCCTGAGACGGTCCCACCCCTCCCTGGCCTGGGGAGAGCTGACCCTGTCCCTCACTGGCCCCAGGATAATGGACCCTGATGACACAGGCAGGGGAAGCAGGCTCCACCCCTAATAGAAGAGTTGGACCCCTCACCCTGGTGTGGGAGAGTTGTCACTGCCCCTGGCCCCAGTGATGCAGACTGGCCAACTCAACAGCCATCCAGGTACACACCCAGAGCATTCAGCTGGTGCACCCCAACATCTGCCCAACCTATGACCTCCTGGAGTGTGTGCAGGGTACACAGCAGCTCCCAGAGCCACCAAGGTGACTGGAGAGGCAAAGATAGGAGTGAAGTGTTTGCTTAATTTTTCCTCTGTTGGTTGCTTTGTTTTTGTTTTTGGAGTTTCTCTGTGTAGCCCTAGCTGTCCTGGAATTCACTCTGTAGACCAGGTTGGCCTTAGATCTGCCTGCCTCTGCCTCCCAAGCGCTGGGATTAAGGTGTCCCACCACTGCCGTGCTGGTTGGTTGGTTTTTAATTGATATCATTACTATTATTTGAATTTTAATGATTTATTTAAATCATTTTTCTTTTTTTAAAATATTTATCTTATTTTCTTGTTAGCTTTCCTCGGGTGGGAGACACTACATGGGTGTGGAGTGGATACAGAGGGACTGGGAGATGGTAGGATTGGGATGCGTGATGTGAAATTCCCATAGAATCAATAAAGATGAGTGAATGAATGAATGAATGAGCACTAGAAAGAGAAATACCGTATAAACGTGAGTAGTTTTGTTCAAATTTATACTGAACAAAATATTGAAAAATTTTATGGCAGGCAGTGGTGGTGCAAGCCTTTAATCCTAGCACTCGAGAGGCAGAGACAGGTGGGTCTCTGAGAGTTCAAGGCTGGCCTGGTCTATAGAGAGCTATAGGGTGACAGGTTACACAGAGAAACCGTGTCTTGAATTCCCACCCCCAAATTATGTTGATTTATATTGAAACAACTTCAAAGATCAAGACTTGTAAGTTGAATCAAATGATTAAAACCACGTGAGTCCAGGTCAAATCAAATGATTAAAAACCATGTGAGTCCAGGCTTGTAAACAGTGGAGGACGCTAGGCTGGCAGAAGCATTAGTCACGTGTCAGTGCTTTGGGGAGTTAGACTTCAGTTCTCATTTTCATGTGTTGCTGATTCTGACTTCTAAATAAATAAAGCCCATCCCCCTCGTCCCTTGCCGGGACAGCCATTCTCCCCTCACCACCCTTCCTGTGAAATACCAGGGCTTCGGCGGGCCTTTCCGATCTCACCCGTGGGGTCCATCCCTCCTTTAAAGGCCGCTCTGCTCAGAGCTGCTCAGTCCCTAACAGGTGAGGTTGTGATGCCTCAGCCCGCAGAACACATTCTTCGTGAAAACCACCAGAGGGCACTGTGACACAGCGTTCAGCCTGAGCGCTTCCCCTGCTGTTGTGACTTTGAAGAGCTTATTTGGCAGAAAATGTGAATATTCCTACTTGAGAATGGGGTGGTTCAGTAAAGATCATCGACAGGAGTCATCCTAGTCTATCATTAGATATTGGCGTTACTGCTAGTTGGCAGAAAACCTGCTTTTTCATTGGACAACAGTAAGGTCTGCAAGATCCACGGTAATGTCAGCAGGACCCCTTATTTTTCCTAATGACGTCATTTTCTGACTGGATATAATGCACTGCTGTTTTTAAAAACTGAGGCTAGATAGAAAATACTGACCCACTCAAAGATAACGTTAACTTAAAAAAATGTAACTAACAATTTTTAAAAATGTTATGTGTTTGGATGTTTTGTTTGCATGTGTGTCTGTGTACCTACCATGTGAGCCTGCTGCCCTTGTGTCTCCTGGGATTGGAGTTACAGACAGCTGTGAACTGACATGTGGGCACTGGGATCAAACGTAAGTCCTCTGCAAGAGCAGCCAGTGCTCTCACCACTGAGCCCTTTTCCTTTCTGAGAGAGAGAGAGAGAGAGAGAGAGAGAGAGAGAGAGAGAGAGAGAGAGAGAGAGAGAGAGAGAGAGTCTGTGTCTGTGTGTCTGTGTGTGTGTGTGTGTCTATGTGTGTGTGTGTCTGTGTGTGTGTGTGTGTCTGCGTGTGTCTGTGTCTGTGTGTATGTGTCTGTGTGTGTGTGTCTGTGTGTGTGTCTGTGTGTGTGTCTGTGTGTGTCTGCGTGTGTGTGTGTCTGTGTGTGTGTCTGTGTGTGTCTGCGTGTGTGTGTGTGTGTGTGTGTCTGTGTGTGTGTCTGTGTGTGTGTGTGTGTCTGTGTGTGTGTGTGTCTGCGTGTGTCTGTGTCTGTGTGTATGTGTCTGTGTGTGTGTGTCTGTGTGTGTGTCTGTGTGTGTGTCTGTGTGTGTCTGCGTGTGTGTGTGTCTGTGTGTGTGTCTGTGTGTGTCTGCGTGTGTGTGTGTGTGTGTGTGTGTGTCTGTGTGTGTGTCTGTGTGTGTGTGTGTGTCTGTGTGTGTGTGTGTCTGCGTGTGTCTGTGTCTGTGTGTATGTGTCTGTGTGTGTGTGTCTGTGTGTGTGTCTGTGTGTGTGTCTGTGTGTGTCTGCGTGTGTGTGTGTATGTGTCTGTGTGTGTGTCTGTGTGTGTGTGTGTGTGTGTGTCTGTGTGTGTCTGTGTGTGTGTGTGTGTGTGTGTGTGTGTGTGTGTGTGTGTGTCCACCTGTGCCCTGTTGTGCAAAGGTCAGAGGACAAGCTCCGGGAGTCATTTCCAGGAACTGAACTCAGGTCAGCAGGCACTGTTGCCCACCATTTCACAGCCACACTGTTAGGCATCTTCTTTTGGTTGCTGTTTTTGCTCTCCGAGGCCTGGAACTTGCTGTGTAGACCAGGCTGGCCTTGAACTCCAGTGATCCCTTGCTTCTCTTTCCCAGTGAAAGCAGGCATGCACCACCATGCCGGCCAGTGAGGCAGCTTCTGTGTTCACTTCATGAATGTCTGTTTCTGCACTATACTCTAACCTTCACATTTGGGATGTATGACCTAGTCTGCTGATGTGTACTATAGGGCTCCTCGTGCCTGACACTGCCTGGTATCTTCATCGTCTGAAGGTAGTCTTGTGAAAGCAGCTGCCTTGGCACAGGGGATGTTGATGTAGGGAGCCCATATGGGATTTGGGATGGAGATGCACCCACAAAATTCCTAAAACGAGGGTTTTGAGACTGTGTGTGTGTTTTCTTGGGCATAGATTCTGCAGCCTTTAAACTGCTTATTAGAATCCTTTTGTGTCATTCCCGACTTTACCTGCCTGCAGCTAATCACTGAGTAACATTAAAGCTGAAATATATTCATGCGCAAGATGTAAACAAGGCTTCCATATGTTTTAGAGACATCTTTAATTCCAAGTGTAGCTTTATTTTTATTTGTGTGTGCATACAGTTCCCATGGAAGACAGAGTGAGCAGCAGATCCCTTGGAGCCTGAGTCACGTGGGTGCTGGGATTGAACCCAGGCCCTTAGGAAGAACAGTAGTGCTTCTAACCACTGAGCAATCTTTCCAGTCCTATTCACAAGTATTTTTAGAAAAAAAAACAATAAGGTTGGATGGTGGTGGCCACACCTTTAATTCCAGCCCATGGGAGGCAGAGGCAGGAGGAGCTCTGTGAGTTTGAGGCCAACCTAGTCTACTGAGTGAGTGAGTGAGTTCCAGGACAGCCAAGGCTGTTACACAGAGATACCCTGTTTTAAAAACAAACAAACAAAAAATAAAAATAAGAAGAAAAGGAAATAAGATGCATGACATTCCCCCTTCACTTCTGGACCCTTTGGGGAGCTCTGGACCCTGGGAATATTTTTTAGTTTTAGTTGTATAGGTTTGAGTCAAATTGCTTATCACAAGTTCATGAACACTGTTAGTTAGCAAACTTTTATTTATTAAAGGCATAAATGAACAATCCCATTGCTTTTGAGAAAAGATTTTTTTAAAAGAAAATAGAAATTTGAAATAACTTTTTATTATAATTGCCAAAATAATTTACATATAAACAAAACCAGGATTGGACCTGGTTTTATGCAGTGTTGAGAGGCAGAACCCACAGTTTGGTTAAGGAAGGTTGTTTCACAGAAAACCATTTTAAAATAAAATGTACATTTTAAAGGCAGAGTTTTCGGAGATGTGACAAGAGTATCTACCCATATAATCATCACCTTAGTCAAGATAAACACTTTATCATCACCCAAAGTTATGGCTGCCAATCACCCCTGACTTAAAACCCTACACAACCACCAATCTGCTTCCTGTCACTATCAATTAGAATTTTATACAAGTAGAATTTCAGAGAGCTTACCAGTGACCTCTCCCCCCACGCCCCGCCCCAGGTCTGAAGGCCAGGGTGTGATGATTTCACTAGACCCGCTGCAGCACTCTGCCCTCCCTATCAGATCCACTGACTGAGGAGAAAGAGACCTTGCAAGGTCTTACAGCCCTGTCTGCCAGAAGCCGTGGCCCAAAGGGGTGTGACCACCATTGCATGTTCCCAGCGAGACACCGCTACACAGGTAGTATATATACTATTTGTGACTCATCCGTGATATTTCATGCATCAGTTCATGTTTTACTTATTTTTTTTCCTATTGCTGCCATTAGACACATGGCTAAGACACACACACACACACACACACACACACACACACATATATATGCATTGAAGGGGCGGGGCTTGCTTAGTGTAGTGGGAATTAGTTTTCTCCAAGGTCCTGGGTCTTAGGGTATGGCTTCGGTGTGGGGACCTGACCCTTGATAAGGAAGAAGGGTCTGGCTCTCTTGGGTGGTGGTCCGAGCATCCTGTGCCTCCGGGGCCAGAAGATGGAGGTGGCGCTTTACCTTCCTTGTGTGACTGTTCCCTAATAAACACCTGTCACTCTTTCACTCAGGCGTCCGTGGGCTGAGGAGGGAGGAGGGGTCAGCATGTAGAGCCTGGAGAGAGCAGCACGCCAGCCTGCTCTCCAGTAAGATGAGCCACGTGGAAATACTTAGAATAGTAGAAATGGGTTAATCATTAAGAAAGAGCTAGCCGGTAAGAAACAAATAACAGGCCAACAACATTATATCAAATACAGAGTCTCAGTGTGTTATTGGGGGATGGTGTGGCGGCCGGTGGGAAAACATACTCGTTACAGTTGGGGGTTCGTGTTTAACTTTGAAAGAAACTTGGTTTTCAGCCTCTCTCACACACATATTCCTTATAACCTATACCTCTCTCTGTAATCTCCATTTAAGATAAGGTCTCATGTATTCCTGGTTGGCCACAAACTTGCTATTTACAGCCAAACGTCCCCTTGTGAGTGCTGGAATTACAGATAAGAATTATCAAACCCGGCTTAATGTTGTTTTAAAGAACCAAAGCCTCCTGCGTACTTGGAAAGCACTCAGTTAACTGTGGACCCAGATCTCACTTTATATCCCCCCATTATTTAGGGAGGCTGGAGAGATGGCTGAGCAGCTAACAATGCTTGCTGCTTTTGTTTTCCCCGAGACAGGGTTTCTCTGTGTAGCTTTGGCTGTCCTGGAACTCGCTCTGTAGGCCTGGCTGGCCTCGGACTCACAGAGATCCGCCTGCCTCTGCCTCCCATGTGCTGGGACTAAAGGTGTGCCCCACCAAGGACCTACTTGAATGCTGTTCTTATAGAGGTCAGATCCCAGCCCTCAGGCAACATACAACCACCTATGACTCCAGCTCCAGGGATATGACAATCTCTTCTGGGACCTGTATATATTTAAAAAATTGGACTCTAGAAAGATGGATCAGAGGTTAAGATCACTGGCAGCTCACAACTGTCTGTGACTCCAGTTCCAGGGGGTCTGACACCCTCACACAGAGATAC
Source organism: Cricetiscus sungorus (assembly GCA_030556225.1). Lineage (NCBI taxonomy): Eukaryota > Metazoa > Chordata > Mammalia > Rodentia > Cricetidae > Cricetiscus > Cricetiscus sungorus. The sequence continues at coordinate 11,322,654 of JANBXA010000395.1, read as the reverse complement.
AAGCAGGTAAAACACCAATGCACATAAAATTAAAAAACAAAAAATTAAAAAATCGTAATTATTATTTGCGTGTAGGTATACAGGTACATACACGAATTCCCCAAAGAGGCCAGAAGAGGGCGCTGTATTCCCTAGAACTGCAGTTAAAGGTGGTTTGTGAGCTGCTGGGAACTGAACACAGGTTCTCTGAAAGAGCAGCAAGCACTCCTAACCACTGAGCTATCACTCCGTCCCCAAATATAACTAACTTTAAGCAATGCATAAGTGAAAAAAAAAATTGCATTACAGCCAATGTGGTTTGAACTCTTTTTTGTAAGTTACACAACTGGCTGCACAGCTGCAATGACAGGAAAATAACTCTGCAGTTATCAAAATTCAGGAGCTTGGCTCACGGGATGTGCTTAGTGAATTGGTAAAGATTATAAATTATGGAAAGGCTAATGCAGTGAGCTTGAGGTCATCCTCTTTGTTAAGTGATAATTTGGGAGATAAACAGCAAAGGGAAGCTCCAGCTTTTGATGGCCCTGCAAGAAGCCTATTTGGTCCAGCTTTTTAAAGACATAAATTGAGCACTCAGAGATATTAATTTGCATGATATTGTTGAAACTGTAATTTTAAGAACCCTTCTATTCCAGATTAGAATGCAATGTGACTTCCAGAGGCGGATAAAATCAGAGGTCATGTGGTAGGCTCACTTTTGGGAGTATATACCCAGAAGTGTAGTAACTCTTTCTAAAGAAAGATTCCATAGGGCTAGATTAATTCTTATTCTCACTGGCAGACTAAGGGTTTCTTCTCTTCCTGTCTTGCTAGCATTTGTTATTACATGCTCGATTTCTTCCTTCCTTCCTTCCTTCCTTCCTTCCTTCCTTCCTTCCTTCCTTCCTTCCTTGCTTTTCATTTTGTTTTTCGAGACAAGGTTTCTCTGTATTGCTTTGGAGCCTGTCCTGGAACTCGCTCTGTAGCCCAGGCTGGCTTCAAATTCACAGAGATCCTCCTGCCTCTGCCTCCCGAGCGCTAGGACTAAAGGCATGCGCCACCAGCACCCAGCTTGACTGTTTCTTTTTGCTGTGTAAAAACATTCAAATTTGATTTAGTCCATTGATCAGTTCTTCCTCTTGGCTCCCCAGCTATTGGAGGCCTTGGGAAAGTCGGGCAGTGGGGTGGCTCAGGGCGTAAAGGCACTTACCACTCCAGCGTAGCAAACTGACTATAGCTAGAAGTCCTCTATAGGAAGCTAACTCCATTTTTAGAGTCTTATTATAAAGTGTTTGCTTGGGTTGAAAGCAGTATCCTTGTGGCTTGTAATTCTTAAACTTGATCCCGCCCCTAGAACTACAAAGCAAATGGACTCCGTTTTACAAATGATAACTCATTAGATATTTAAGAGCAAATGGCATTCATTATTTTATTTTTCTTTCTGGTGATCTAGATGACATGTCTCCGAATGTCCCCTCTCTTGGTTCCCCTTCCTTGGGCCCATACATTCATTCATTCTTTTAATAGCATCTCTCTGAAAATGTCTTACCCAAAACTGAGCACATTTTTTTTTTTTTTTTTTTTTTTTGGCTCAGGACACTACTTGTACTAATGGTGCATATAACACATTCAAGTTTTGGGGTTTTTTTTTAGCAGTCATGTCATCCAGTGGATTCTCAATGAGTCATAACTTCTTAAGAGGGAATCAGAATATCAAAATAGGCTCTAAATTCGGATGATTCTTTATGCAAATACGCTTTCTGCCCTTCTTGATTCCTTACAGGGAAGAAAGGAGAAGTTTATTTGCATTGCTAACCACACTGATTTTTATTTTTGCCGTGCAATGTTGGAACACAGCTGTCGATACCACCAAGGAAGAATTTTCGCAAGGGATGACATGTGTAGAAGTTTCACTCTGGCCAAAGGGTGGAGACCGGCTGGGGCAGGGGCGAGACGGATGCTGGAGGCAACATTAAGTAACTGGTGTAGCAATTAGGATGACAACCGACGGGGGCCTGGATTAGGGAGACAGCACAAAGGATTTAGAGGAGCTGGATTTCAGAGATGCGGGCAAGGGGCAGGACTTGACGACTAATTCATATGGGAATGAACATGATGATTAACAAGATGGGGGGCACAAACTCACAGAGAGGAAGAGAGAGAGAGAGAGGCGGGGGGAGGAAGGGAGGGAGAGAGAAAGAGACAGAGAGAGAGAGGGAGGGAGAGAGAAAGAGAGACAGAGAGAGAGAGGGAGGGAGAGAGAGAGACAGAGACAGAGAGAGAGCTCTTCACAGCCAGATAACCCAGCATTCACAGCGAGGGCTGTGTCTTTTCCTGATGGGCATAAGGACCTTAGAGAACCCTGACATCCCAGCGACCTGAATGAAACGAGACAGCCCAAGTTCACTTTGCAGTTTAAGTAATCGCAGTTAGGAAGAGTTGCTGTGCCAACCGTGGAGTAACTGGTGATCTCCTCTCAGGGACATGAGCACGGGCCACTCCACTGCTCACCGCTCTGCCCTTGTCTCAGAGTGTCTGTTGCTGTGAAGAGACACCATGGCCACAGCAACTCTTATAAAGGAAAGATTGGATTGGGTGGCTTACATTTAGTCTGTTATCATCATGGTGGCGTGCGGACAGAGCTGAGAGCTGAGAGCCCTGTGTCTTAACAGGCAGGAGGAGCCGGTGTAACTCCCTGGGCATGGCTTGAGCGTGTGTGAGATTTCAAAGCCCACCCTCACAGTGACACACGTCCTCACCTACCTAACAACCACACAGACACCAACAAGGCCACACCTCCTAGAATGGGGGCCATTTTCTTTCAACCCCTCCCCCCCTGGAGATAAGGTCTGTGCTTTTCAGTCACGAACCCTTCCTGTCCTCTGATTGTATCCAATCTGGAGCCGAGCCTGCTTCCTTCCATGCTGTGCACTGCTACCCAACCTAATCCCAAATGCTCTAACAGGTTTCCTGCAGCTGCTCTCCTGAGAAACCTCAAGGTTGCCTGTGTTGCCCTGTCCTTTGCCGTGTCCGGCCATGAACTCAGTTTACTCAGTCTGAGTGTGTTCCTGGTCGTATCTGGTTGAAGAGCAGGGCACCAAGTATAGTTTCCTGCTAGTTAAGAGGCTGAGGCAAGAAGATGGGGAGGCTGAGGCCAGCCGTAGCTAGACCTGCTCTCGAAAGAAGACAGCGCGAAGAGGGAGGATGGGGGACGGGGACAGAAGGAGATGAGTATTTCAGAGTTACGCGCTGGGACAAGCGGGCGGACGTCGGTAGTGCCAACGATGGGTAAAGCACGCTGCAAGAGAAGGCGGCGTCTGCGGTTTTTCTGTGCTACATCAGCAAGTTAAAGCAAGTAGGGATGTGGAAGAGGCAAACAGGTGGTATGTAGTTCTGGAGCGTGAGGTAACTGTTGAACGTGTCAGTGTGTCTGTCTGTCTATCTAAACTATCTGTGTATCTGTGCGGCAGTTGAATAACAATGGTCCACAGTGAGTGGACCTGTTTAGAAAGGATTAGGAGGTGTGGCCTTGTTGGAAGTAGGTTACTGAGAGTGGGATCTGAGGTTTCAAAGGTCTGTGTGTGTGTGTGTGTGTGTGTGTGTGTGTGTGTGTGTGTGTCTGTCTGTCTGTCTGTCTGTCTGTCTGCCTCTTTGCCTGAAACTTGATGATCAGATGCCAGCTCTCCCCTACGTTTCCATGCCATGCCATTCCTGGACTCACCTCTGAAACTGTAAGGAAGCCTCCATTCAATTAAATGTTTCCTTTTAGAACTTGCCTAACTCACTTGTTTCTTCATGGCGGCAGAACAGTAACTAAGACACTAGGTAACTCACTACCCTAGAGCAAATGTTCAACTCTGGGGGTCTGGGCAAAATGATTTTAATCAACACAGCTAAGGATAGCTAAGCTGGAGGGTGGATATTAAGTGTCTCGGCCCATTTTGAATTTGTGGGTTAAACAGAGGAACAGTGCCTGGTGGGTCACTGTCTCGCATCTGGTTCTGCAAGATGTTTTGAACGGGTCCTTATTGATTGGAAGGAAGGTGATGGTGGCAATATCACCATGGTGCCATCTTTCTGGACTCTGTTGGTGTGGGGATGGGAGGTGGGAGAAGACTTAGGGGAACTTTCAATTACCTTTCAAGGGTGTAAGACAGGGCGGTCCAAAGGCTGGCAGTGAGATATGCAGTTACTCTTACCCAGATGTTGTCAGTCTTAAAGGGGGTGAGATCGAAGGGTTAACAGCTTTCCACAAAGTCATTCTTTTGTATTAAACCAAGTAACCCCAGACTCAAAGGGGCTGTACATTCTTTCTCATAGAGGAGTCCTAAATTATAATTTTTATGCATATACCTGTATGTGTGTGGGGCATAGGTCATGAAGACAGAAAAGGGACCATGGGGGTGGGAAGAAGCGTCAGGTGGGGTAAATGCCTGCATGAAGGGTTAGGCAGAAGTCTGACCCGCAGCTTCAGGATGAAGATGCACAGCGAAGGCCCCGATGCCAGGCTTGCACTCTGCATTTAGTGTCTTTGTAGCCCGGGGAGGAAGTGGTACTTTTAGCAGCAGCAGTTTCTAAGTCCCTCCTGTCACTTCAGCTCTAACACAAAGGTACTCAGAACCTGATCACCGAGAGTCTTCATATTAACAACCGAAACCGGGATTAGCCACGATTGCCCAAGAGGAAGCAGAAAAAGAAAAGAAAAAAGGTTGAGGTCAGAAAGCCAAGAGAAATACCATCTATTTATGAGACGGGGAAGACTCCAGGAGCTGTCTGAAAAATGGGAGTTGCAGATAGTGGCCAGGAGTTGAAGGACTGAGCTTGCGGACGGAGGGCGCGATTGGTGGCTTCAGACACAGGCTGAAAGTCAGGCATGACAAGGTTTCCCTGCAGCTGCCTGGCACATCTGCCATCACTTTTGGGCATTGCTTTATCCTGCTGCACCACACGCTGTTGCAGACATGATTCCAGCCCGAGCTCTGGAATCCACTTTTTTCTAAGGAGTTCTGCTTCCTTTTAGTGGAACACAATGTCCAGAAACCAGAAACCCGTTCCCTATTTCTTTTAAGGAAACTTCCCTGTAAGAAGCTGTGGGTGTAACAGGATGTGGTGGCCCATGCCTTTGAGTCCAGTACTTGGGAGGCAGAGGCAGGTGGAGCTTTGTGAGTTCAAGACCAGCCTGAGCCTGGTCTACAGAGTGAGTTTCAGGAAAGCCAGACTGGGGGTCTCAAAAAAAAAAAAAAAAAAAAAGAAAGGAAGGAAGGGAGGGAGGAAGGAAGGAAGGAAGAAAGAAAGAAAAGGCAGCTGTGGTTATATTCTATCCTTCAGGTGTGAAAAGAGAGAGTGAAAATGTAACTTTGATAAGAACAGCAAGGGTCAGGTATATAGCTCAGTGTGCAGAAAGCTTGCCTTAAAAGCCTGGAGGCCTGGGTTTGATGCCTAGCACCACATAAACCAGATAAGGTGATACGCACCTGAAATCTCAGGAAGAAGAAGAGGATCGGCAGTTCAGGACCATCCTCAACAGCAAGATCGAAGCCAGCCAAGAGCTGAGGGTCACTTTACCATCTGAGTCCCAGTAGCAAAGAGAGTCCCTGAGGTCTCAGGGCAGGAGATTTTGTTTCTGAAGGAATGTAGCCTCCTGGGAAACATTTGGGGCATCTACCTGTGCCAAGAATTTATCTTAGCACCGATCACAATGATAGCTTTCTTATCAATGGAAGCATTTTTGCTGACTTACTGTTCTCCATCATTGAGCAACGAACTTGAGGTTTGAAGTGAACATCTCTGACTTTAAGGATGCAGCTTTCCAGCCCCTTTCTTCTAGAAAAGGCCCCTTTCCCTTGCAGCCATGTTGAGGAGATCCCTACCTCCTGCCGCAGTTGGTTAAGCAGAGAGAAGTTAGCACAGCACAGCTGGTTTGAGCGAGCACACGCCAGTGTCTTGATGGTGAGCAAACATGACCTGGGCGCCGCGAGCCCTTCATCAGGGTTTGAAAATATGGCGCTGGGTCAACAGGCTTCTTTTCTCTCCCAGACAGATCGGGGAGATGGAATTACTTGTGGCATAATTCTCCTGAAGAAAGCAGGTGCAAAGGGAGCCGATGAAAAGATTCTGGAGCTAGGGAGGGGGTGGGTGAAGTGCTTGTCACACACACCTAAGGTCAAGTCCCCAGAACCAGTTAAAACTGGATCCAATAATGCATGTGACTATAACCCTATTGCTCCTTCAGAGATACGGGAGGGAAGGACCAGAGAGTCCCTGGACCCCGCCTGCTATGCAGCCCCAGAAAAAGTTAACATGAGAACCTGGTCTACAAGAGGTGGAAGACGAAAGCCAACATCCGAGCTTGTCCTCTGACCTAAACACACACACACACACACACACACACACACACACACACAATACACACACACACACACACACCATATACACCACAGACACACACACACACCACATACACACACACACACACACCACATACACACACACACACACACCATATACACCACAGACACACACACACACCATACACACACACACACACACACACCATATACACCACAGACACACACACACACACACACCATATACACCACAGACACACACACACACACACCATATACACCACAGACACACACACACACACACCATACACACACACACACACACACCATATACACCACAGACACACACACACACACCATACACACACACACACACCATATACACCACAGACACACACACACACACACCACAGACACACACACACACACACACACACCACATACACATACACCATACATACACACACACACACCCCACATACACACACACACCACACACACACCCTTACACAAACACACCACAGACAAACACACCACAGACACACACACACCCCCACATACACACACACACCCTTACACACACACCACATACACACACACACCACACACACACACACACCCCACATACACACACACACACCCTTACACAAACACACCACAGACACTCACACACACCCCACATACACACACACCCTTACACACACACCACATACACACACACACCCTTACACACACACCCTTACACACAACCCTTACACACACACACCACACACACACACCCTTACACACACACCACACACACACATATCCTTAGACACACACCACAGACACACACACACACACACACACACACCACACGCACACGGGAGAGAGGATGATGGGGTGGGAGAAGATTCCAGATGGTGTAGATATCTCTGCTTCTTTGTCTGAAAGTCACACAGTTTCCCCACAGAGATCTCCTTTTGCCTACGCTGGTTTGACTTGGGTTTTGGTTACATTTGGCCGAGAGAGAAATCTCACTCTGGCTGTGGTCTGGCTTTAATTTACACAGTCAAGAGCTAATTTTGCTTGTATGGTTAAAAGTTAACTTCATTTTAATAAGTGTCCCCAGCATCTTACTCAAAATGGCACAAGTCACAGCGACCACAATGACTGGCCTTTTCCCCAATAAAAGCAGCAGATGTTCGAAATGCCTCGTGTTTGTGTGTAACATTGGTCTGCATCTATCCACGCAGGGCCCAAGTGTCTTTTCCACAGAGACAGCCTTAGTCGAAATCAGTGGTTTCAACCTCCCTAATGCTGTGACTCCAACCTTAAAGCTATTTCCCTTGCTCCATCCCAACTGTAACTTTGCTGCTGCCAGGAACTGTACCGTAAATATCTGATACTCCACGCCTGTGAAAGGGGCGCTCGACCCCCAGTGGGGCCTTGGGCCTCAGGCTGAGGTCCGCTGGTATAAATCACGCTTTGATCCCTCATCTCCCTACCTCACTATTCAGGCACTTTCTTCTGGAAGCAAGAAAAGCGTCTCCGGTAAAGAGAAAGTGTGCGTTTTATCTCTGTTCGGTTTTCTTTCCCGTTTGTTCCACATAATGTCCAAGCACCTCCTCAGGTCCACACCTTGTCTGCCCTGCTATCTGCGTTTCCTTCCCCCTGGTCAAACTCTTCGGGCAGACAGGAAATCTGATCTGATGTCAAGGCCGTCTGTCCAAGATGACTAAAGGTAGGGTTCTTAGAAGAGAGTCCAGGGTCTGGTGCAGTGCTTACGACACCAGACACCACCGTGGTAGTTTTCCTCATCCTACCCCTTCTTAGAGAATGAACTTCCTGCTTCCTCCTGGGGAATCCCCCTCCTCAGCTCCAAGTCTGGATTCCAGCAAGCCCAAAGGTTCACATCAAGAGCAGAGTCGTGGTCCCGCCTCAAGGCACCCTGTACAAGAATTAACCAGTGCAGCATGGGAGGCTCCAAGACCCTTGTAAATGCCCCATCAGGCAAGTTTACTCTCTGTGCTGGCTGAGAACCTGGGGACTTATTAAGGCTGGAGTTTCTGTGCCATTTTGTAGCTACAAAGTGATAAGTCATCTGTACAAGAACAGAGAAACCAAGTCCTAATTACTTGGCTAGAAAATGATTATTATTTTGTAAATACATTTAAATGTATCTTTGTGTTAAAACCAAAAGGTACTTAGCTGATATAAAAATCAATGTCAAGTCACTTAGATAACAGGAAAATTTGGACACACATATGTTTGTGGGTTTCTTTTTTAAAAGAGTAAGATCCCTGAGGCAAATGAAAACTCAGAATTTTTGGACTAACCAATCAGTAGTGATCTCCTTGCCATGACATTCATCTATGAAAGAAACAATGTGTGTGTGTGGGGGTGGCTGGAGAGACGGCTCAGAGGTTAAGAGCACTGGCTGGTCTTCTAGAGGTCCTGAGTTTAATTCCCAGCACCTACACGGTGGCTCACAACTATCTATAACAAGAGATCTGATGCCCTCTTCTGGCTTGCAGGCATACATGCAAACAGAATACTGTGTATATAATAAATACTATTTTTTAAAAAGAAGGAAAAACAACAACAACAAAAACAGCAATATAAAAAGAAAAAAGGCCCGAGCTTCCCCCTTAGAAATCCAGTAAGTTGTCAGGATAGCAACACTGGATATAACCCAGTCTGCTACAGTCTCTATGGCAACAACCCTACAATGAGAGAGCCACTCTGATGAGCGACTTTGATACACCAGGAAAATCCACTGAAAAGTTGCAACAGGCTTCCCCAGAGGAGCAGAACCGAAGGCATGCAGTCCCACAGCGGCCACCCGCAGGCGGCAGAGTGCAAGCCTCAGGATCGAATGGGACAACTGACGAGGCGTCTGTGTGAGGCCGGGACCCTAAAAGCCTCTGGATCAGTGGTTCTCAACCATGACCCCTGGGGGGGGGGAATGAGTCCTGCATAGGTGCCACATATCAGATATTTACATTATGACTCACGACAGTAGCAAAATCACAGTTATGAAGGAGCAATGAAACAATGTTACTGTTGGGGGTCACTACAGCATGAGGAACTGTATTAAGGGTCACTGGCTTAGGAAGGGTGAGAACCACTGCTCTAGGCTGTTATTGGGGAAGTCTGTGCTCACAGGCTGAAGACCCTGGAGTCGCCTGGCCACACAGAACCACAGTTGGAGAGGAGATGGCTCAGTTAGTGCTTGACAAGGAAGAATAAGGAAGCTCGGTTTCCAGAGCCCACACTAAAAAGCCAAGTATGGGGCTGGAGAGATGGCTCAGGGGTTGAGAGCACTGGCTGATCTTCCAGAGGACCCGGGTTCAATTCTCAGCACCCACATGGCAGCTCATAACTGTCTGTAACTCCTGTTCCAGGGTATCTGACACTTTCACAGCAATGCACATAAAATAAAGTTAAATTAAAAAGAAAAAAAGAGCCAGGTATGGGGGTGTGCATTTGTAATCCCAGCACTGGGGAGGCAGAGACATGATCACCTCTGGGGCTTACTGACCAGACAGTTATAGCATAAATTGGGAGCCCTAGGTCTCCTCAAGAGACCCTGTCTCTCAAACAAGCAAAGTTGACAGCTACTGAGGAAGGACACACACACACACACACGCACACACACACACACACACACACACACACACACACACACACACACACACACGGTTATGTGACTATGCAGGCTCATAGAATTTTAGGTCTGGAGGAGCCAATGTCATTATTTAGCCACACAGGGAAATGGTCTGTGGCTTCCTCAGAGTAAAGATTAGAGGATATAGTTTTGGTTAAATCTCTCACTATCTTAGGAGAGAGAGAAGAGAGAGACAGAGAGACACAGAGACACAGAGACAGAGAGACAGAGACAGAAAGAGACAAGGTTGACGAGTGCAAGGAAGCTCGTCAGACTCCGAGTGATTTGGTTACTTTACCAAATCCGATCATCTATGAACTGTGTGTGCTGGAATATTCCGTAAGACTCCTCTCTGGCTCCGAGCCCCTCTCATCCTTTCGGTTTCTTTAAAGCTTCAGGTACACGATCTACCTATTTACTTATTTATTTATTGTGTTACTTTGGATAAAATCCTTTACAATCCTACACAGGACACAATAACACAATCCTTATGTCCCCTGACTTTTGTTGTGATGGTAGTGGCAGCAGCAAAGGTGGTGATGGTGCGTGCGTGCGTTTGTGCATGCGTGTGTGTGTGTGTGTGTGTGTGTGTGTGTGTGTGTGACCTAGAACTCCCGATCCCCCTGCTTCTCTTTCCCAAGTGCTGGGATCACATGACTCACTCACTCCTCATCCTCTTTAATTTCATAACATTTATTTTGGCTAACGTTAAATTGTGCATCTGTGTGTGTATATCTGGGAGGAGTGGTGCACGTGAGTGCAGAGCCAGCAGAGGCCAGCAGAGGGTGCTGGATCTCCTGGAGCTGGAGATACAGGCAGTTGTAAACCATCCAATGTGGGTACTGGAAATGGAACTCAGCTCTGCAGGAGGAATACGCAGTCTTAAGCACTGAGCCCTGTTCCCAGCCCCTTCCACACGTCTCTCTGAGACAGTCTGTCTCATCTGGTTTTAATTCTGTAGTTACAAAAACACATGTTTTTGTTTTTTTGAGACAGAGTTTCTGTGTAACAGCCCTGGCTGTCCTGGAACTCACTTCATAGAGACCTCAGGCTCACAGAGATCCTCCTGCCTCTGCCCCCCAGGGGCTGGGATTAAAGGCGTGCGGCACCATGCCTGGCCTCTACTCTCTTTTCAATCGGATCTTGCATATCTCAGGCTTGCTTTCAGTTGTTCATATATCTGGGAGTGACCTGGAACTTCTGGTCCTCTTGCCTCCACCCCCGAGGGCTGAGACTTCAGGCGTGTGTCTGTCACTGTGCCTGGTTTATGTGGTACTGGAGTCAGGACTGTGTGCGTGCAAGGCAAGTGTTCAACCGAGTGAAGACATTTATAACTATGAGTGAGAAAGCCTGACAAAGCATTTGGCAGAACTGAAAGAAATTTAAAACAAACACGATTTTTTTTTTTTTTTTTTTTTTTTTTTGTCCTGGCTTACGAGTATCACTATAGTTCAACCTGTCTCCTTTGAGGTTTCCTTAATTCTCTTAACTTCATCTCCCCATTTCTTTTATTTTATTCTGCAGCAGAATTTCCTTTGTGATCTACTGACAGTGTTTTTGCACAGCTCTTAGGGGTGTTCAGCAAGGAGCAGCCTAGGTTTCTGTATGTTAAATTCAATTAAGGAGTTGACATCTATTGATGTGCATGGTGTCCTAGATCCCAGGTAGCCCACAAGCACAGCTAACCCTTTCCACTCTGGATGTCTCAGTCTTCTCTGGACCACAGCCAGGGGGGTCTGGTCACATTGCAAACCACAGTGCTGTTATCTGTGTGCTTACAAGGAATGAATGTGCATATTTGGGGATGGGAGATGGCTTAGCATGTAAGAGCACTTGCTGCTCAGGCACGAGGCTGGATGTCTAGCACCTAAGGGAAAAAAGCTGTGTGTGTGTGTCTGTTTGTAGCTGTGACCCCAGTGCTGGGAAGGGTGGGGTCAAGGGGAGGATGGTTTGGACTTGCTTGCTGTCAGCATAGCTCCCCAAATGGGAAGGCCAAGGTTCACCAAGAGACCATGTCTCAGGAGGATGAGGTGGAGGCTGGTGACATCCCATGCACTTCTCTGACCTCTACATGTAACATGTACACACACAAATGCACATTTTGCATTGTTTTGAGACAGGGTCTTGCTCTTCTGGCTAGGGTGGCCTCAAACATGGAAACTTCTTGCCTCAGCTTCCTAGTGTTGAGATTACATGTGTGTGTTACTACACTCACCTTGCGTTTGCTTATTTATTTTTTATTTTATGTGCATTAATGTTTTGCTGGCATACATGTAAGTATATTAAAGTGTCTGGTGACCCCAGAGGCCAGAAAGCAGGAACTGGGTAATTGTGAGCTGCCATGTAGGTGCTGGGAACCAAACCCAGGTCCTCTGCAAGAGAAATAATGATCTTGATGGACCAACCATCTCTCCAGCACTGTAGTTTGTTTTTAAAAAATCTCTGATGAGTGCCAAGCACATGCGTATAATTCCAGCAATTAGAAGGCAGGGGCAGGCAGATCTTTGTGAGTTTAAGGCTAGGATGGTCTACATAGCCAATTCCAGGCCAGCCAGGGATAGCAGTGAGACCCTGTCTTTAAAGAACAAAACAAAACAGAACATTGAGTGACTGAAGAGAGGGCACAGCAGTTAGACGCTCACACTGTTCTTGCAGAGAACTTGCAACAGGTGACTTGTGACTGACCCATTTCCTACCTTAAGGGCATGTGCACACACAATATAAATGTCTTAGCTAGGGTTTCTGTTGCTGTCAAGAGACACCACGACCAAAGCAAGTTTTGTAAAGGAAAACATTTAATTGAAGTGGCATCTTATAATTCAGAAGTAGGGTCCACTATCATCATGGTGGGCAACGTGGTGGCTGGGAGTATGGTAGTGCGCAGGAATTCATGGACCTGGAGAAGGAACTGAGAGGTCTACATCTTGATCCAAAGGCAACAGGAAGTGAATTGTGCTACAAGGCGTAGCTCCAGCATAGGAGACATCAAAACCACTCCCACAGTGACACACTTCCTCCTGTGAGGCCACACCTACTCTGACAAGGCCACACCTCCTAGTAGTGCCACTTCCTATGAGCTTATGGGGGCCACTTGCATTCAAACCACTACGACATACAGAAACATAAGTAGGAATAAAAACCCACCGATGAATAATATACTAATAAAATCTTTACAGCCGTCAGCACATTTTGATGAGTTTTGATAGCTAGATATGCCTGTGAAACCATCAGCTCAGACAAGACACACAGCATATCCCAGCAGCTCAGAAATTTCTGTCCTCCTCCCTACTCATCACTTATCCCTAGCCCTTCCCCTGCTCTGGCTTTTGTCATCAAAAATTAGATCTATTTCTAGATTTTATGCCAATATAGTCAAATGGAATGGACTAAGTTACCTCTCTTGATCTTTTGAAGATTCTTCTGTCGTGATGCGGAAGGGGTCTGTGCCTTCTAATTGTTGTGTAGGGACTTACATGACTCTATGGCAGATTTGTTTCTTTCTTCTGTTGCTGGACATTTGGGTTGGTCCCAGCAGCAGGGACTTTTCTAAGGTTGCTCTAACTATTCGAGTCCAAGTCTTTTGTAGGCATCAGCCTTCCTTTGTCTTGGGGAGGAGATGCCTGTGAGGAGAAGGGCCAAGCCTTGGGTCCTCTGATCATCTGAGGACCCCCTTTCTGAAAACTCAAACTGCTGCATGGTTCCCCCTGCTTCCCTGGGATGTCCCTGTACACTGGTCCCTTCCTTTAACTCAGAAGCTCAGCTCCGCTCACGGGATCTTCTCTGCTTGAAGCATGCTTGCTTTTCTGCTTCCTGCCAGCCTTGCCTCATCCTTCAGGTCTACCCACCAGCGACCTCTTGCTGCCCATTTCCTCAGCTGTGTTCTTGTGCTCAGCACTCAGTAAAATGGTGGTTTCTGCTGGCATCCATGATTGTTTCATATCTGCTTCTCATACAGCACAAGGGAAGGTTATGTCTCTCTTTGCCTCACTCAGAGCCTTCCTTGGTCTCTGACTCCTCCTGTAGTTTATAACGGTCTGCATCAAACTCTTCGTCTTCAGCTTGTGATCGAGTCCAGTGATGCTCAACCTTTTTAGCGCAATGGCCCTTTAGTACAGTTTTGTAGGCAGGGTTTTCTGTCCCATCAGTTGGCTCCCAAATAATCACACAGAGACTTATTAATTGTAAATGCTTGGCTGATAGCTTACGCTTGTTGCTAACTAGCTCTTATATCTTAAATCAACCCATATTTCTTATCTGCGCTCTACCACATGGTGGTACCTTTTTTTCCAGCATGGTGCGTTCATCTCCTGCTTCCTGAGTCTGGCTGGTGACTCCCCATGACTCCACCCTTCTTCCCAGCATCCTCTAAGCTCGGCTCTCCCACCTAACCTCCTTCAGCCTAGCTATTGGCCAGTCAGCTCTTTGTTAAACCAAAGACAGTAATCCATATTCACGGTGTACAAAAAGGATCATTCCACAGCACACTTCCTCATGTTGTGGTGACCCCAACCACACAAGGTTCCTTTCTGGATGAGTTAAAGAGATTTGATCAGAGCCAAGAGTAAAATCTACAACAAGATGTGGGGCAGTGTATTCATTCATCTAAAGTGAGACTGTGTATTTTGTTTGTGTATTAGTCTGCTTTCCATCTCTCTTAACAGATGCCTGAACACCAACTGTACGTGTGATGTGGACAATGTATTTGTGGGTTTGCTTGCCCATGCATGCACATGCCCGTGTTGGCACATGTAGATGGCATAGGTCAATATCTGTATCTTCTTTCCACTGTGTTTTAGGAACAGGTTCTCTAACTGAACCTGAATCTCACAGACACAACCACACTGGCTGGCCAACTAGCCATTGGGATCCATCTTAGCTCTGGCAGTATGGGCATGTCCCATGATTCCCAGCTTTTACCAGGGATGGACCTCAGCTCACAAACACTGTAACCATCGAGCCATCTCCTCAGCCCAGGAAAAGGATTGTTTTGGCTCCCAGCTTTGGAAGTCTTGGTCTGTGGGGGCTCACCTCACTCCTTCAGTATGTGGGAAGGCCCCACACCATGGTGGGCTCATGGGGAAGAGCAAAATCACTTCCCTCGTAGCGAGGGAATGAAAAGGAAGAAGAGAGAAGATTCTATTATCCTCTTTAAGAATGTTCCCTGTTGGGGCTAGAGAGATAGGTTAGCAGTTACAAGAATTTGCCTCTCTTCTAGAAGACCAAAGATGGTTCCCAGTGCCCACATCTGTTGGCTCACATCCACCAGTAACTTCAGCTCCAAGGGACCTGATACCCTCTGCTGGCTTCCACAGACATGTACCCCTATGACATACATTCACAGACACAGATACACACACACACACACACACACACACACGCACACATACACACACGCACGCACATACACACACGCATGCAAGCACGCACGCGCCCCACATCAATAAAAGTAATAAAAAAATAACCCTTAAAAAATGATCCAATTCCAAACAAGTAGTCCTGAAAACACACACGCAGGAGAAACTGCGGCCAGCCCAACTCAAACCAAAGGCCCCCAGCCAGCCCACATGAGCATGCGCAGCAGGCACTTCCTCCCTGAACCACGCCTGCCTCTACACCCAGAGGCTGCTGACGAAGGCACACCTGACCAGAGACACCAATGGGGAAAGGACACACAGCAGAATCAGCCTCCTGAGCCAATGGGGCCTTGGGAGGGGATAAAGGCGGGTCTCACTTCCTCAATAAACAGTCTGCACCGCGCTCTGCTACTCACTGACTCCCAGTGCCTGAGTCATTGATGCTGCATCTTCTCACCCCCTATCCCAAGAGGTGGCAGAGCAGGGTAACCTGTAACGCACAGGCATATACACCTAACATTATATAGACTAAGCAGTATTTTCTCATTGGGACTGCTAGGTAGCAAATAATGACATTGTGGCTTCTTATTAATTATGAAGGTTCAGCCTATAGCTTAGGTGTGTTCCTAATTAGTATGCGGTCATTAACTTAACCCATTTCTATTAACATACATCCTTCCAAGTGGCTTTGTGGTTGTTACCTCTCCTTTCGCATTTCCTGCTTTCTCTGTGTCTGGCTGACAACTCTGCCTTTTTCTTCCCAGAAGTCCCACCTATCTCTCTTGTTTAGCTACTGGCTGTCCAGCTTTTTATTACACCAATCACAGCAATACATCTTGGTAGTGTACAAATATCCCACAACAAATATCCCCCACACAGAGCTGGTTTGTTCAGGCATCTGCTGGAGAGATGGAAGGCAGACTAATACACGTACGAAGTATACTGCCCCACTTTAGGTGACTGAGTGGACTGACCTGTTTCTCCCTGTAGAGTCTACTCTTTGCCCTGGTCAATTATCTCTTAGTCACCCAGAGAGGAACCTTGGTGCGCTGTCATTATAGGTTTCGCCAGGCTGGATGTAGCCCTGGGAAAAGACCAGACAGTCTGTTTTGCTTAGCTTTGTGAGAAGGGAAAAGGTCATTCCATTCTTAATACTTCTCACCTAAATCAGACCATTGTGTAAAGAAAATTCCCGCTGAACTGGCTCCCGGTCAGAACACGGCATCCAAGCAATCTAATGCGCCCAGCAAACCCTCCACCCGGAACCAGGCCAAGGAACTGTTTGTTTCCTTCAGCACAGTACACTGATAGCGCTGTCAAGATTGACAGTTCTGGGCTTCTTGGAAAGTGGAAATCTTTCTGAGAATTGTTTCAGAAAAAAAAAGAAAGAAAGAAAGAAAGAAAGAAAGAAAGAAAGGAAGAAAGAAAGAAGGTAAAATGCAATGTAATACGGGCTGGGTAGATGGTCTGTGGGTAAGAGCACTTGCTATGCAAGCATCAGAACCTGAGTTCAACCCCCACCACCCACATAAAAAGCTGGGCATGGCCTTGTAGGTGTGTGTAACTCAGTGTGGGTGGGAGCTGAGCAGCACTAGGCCAGTGGGACTTCCTGACTGCGGGCACAGCTCCAGGTAAGATCTCCTGTTTGAAAGGAATACGGCAGACCATGATAGGACACCTGACGCCCTCTGGTCTTCACTCCCATGCGCTGCTACACGCGCGTGCACACACACACACACACACACACACACAGACACACAGACACGCACACGCACAGACACGCACACACACACACACACAGACACGCACAGACACGCACACACACACACAGACACGCACAGACACGCACACACACACACAGACACGCACACACACACACACAGACACGCACAGACACGCACACACAGACACGCACACACACACACAGACACGCACAGACACGCACACACACACACAGACACGCACAGACACGCACACACAGACACGCACACACGCACACACAGACACGCACACACACAGACACGCACACACACACACACACACACACACACACACACACACACACACAAAGGAAAACAAAAGTGGCTTCTGTAGTGGGGAGCAGAACTGTGAGGCATTTCACAATTTGACTGCCAGAGTGGGACACTCGGGGTTTTGTTTCAGTAAGCAAGGTTGTTCAGGGATGTTTCAACTATGTTCTCCCGCCCAAACTCCACGTGTATGCAGTAATGAAGATTGATGGGAGATGTCATTCTGTAAATATGTTTCTCTTTTGGTTAATGAATAAAGCACTGTTGGCCAATAGGAAAGCAGGATAGGCGGGACTAGGAGACAAGGAGGATTCCGGAAGTGGTAGGGAGGAGTCCAGATGTAGTCCCAACAGGGTAGAACTCCAGGCCCTCTCTCGGGTAAGATAGGACCATGTGGAAATACTTAGAGAAATAGAAATGGGTTAATATTTAAGACAGAGCTAGCCGATAAGAAATGCTAGTAACAGGCCAACAGCTTTGTATCTCTGTGTGTTATTTGGGGCTGGTGCGGCTGGGGGACCAGCTGGTGGAAAAACCGGCTTGTAGCAGAAGATGATTGATCTAGGATCTGGAGAGATGAGGGCTCAGCGGTTAGGAGCACTGGCAGTATTTCCAGAGGACCTGCGTTAGATTCCAGAACCCACATGGTGGCTCACAGCCATCTGTACCTCCAATCCCTCTTCTGGCCTCAGTGGGTACCAGGCACACACATACAAGCCAGCAAAACACCCACACTCACACAATAAAATAAGACACTTAAAAGATGAGTAATCTAATCTTACACACTCACTGACCGTTCAATTTCCAGCTTGGCTTTGTAAACAGCAAATGGACACATGGGCGTTCTTTCTTCTTTAGCTGTGAATGTCATTCTCATAAGCATTTGAGTAGAGGAACGGTCATGATGTTAAAGAAACTAGCATTAATCTTTAGCACACCTCAGTTACTTTGACTCATGTCAGAAAACGTGCTTTTGTTTGTTTGTTTTAATTTCTTAACTTTATGTGTATTGGTGTGAAGGTGTCAGATTCCCTGGAACAGGAGTTACAGACAGTTGTGAGCTGCTGTGTGGGTGCCGGGAATTGAACCTGGGTCCTCTGGAAAAGCAGCCGGTGCTCTTAGCCACTGAGCCATGTCTCCAGCCCTAAAATGGGGTTATTTTCAGAATTCAGCAACTTCTTATAAGAAAAGCCTAGACTTTCTTCAGAGACACACAGTCCTTGAAGAGGGAGTCAAAAGTGAAGAAATACGCTAGAAAGTCTGCCTTTTTGTTTTGTTTGTTTTGCTTTGTTTTTCAAAACACAGGTTTAGCTGTGTAGCTTTGGAGCCTGTCCTGGAACTCACATGGTAGACCAGGCTGGCCTTGAACTCACAGAGATCCACCTGTCTTTACCTCCTGAGTGTTGGGGTTAAAGGCATGAGCCGCCACTGCCTGGCCATGCCAGCATCTCCATAAGGTCCTCAGATCTGTTAAGCGGACAGTGTGGTGGTGCAAATGCCCACAACATCCCCAGTTAATGGAACTTCTGGGTGTTAGAAACCTGCAGTCTCACCCCACCTTTTTTAATAGCAATAAGAGGTGGGAATGTTGGGGCTCAGCAGTCTGTGGACCCCGCCTCTGATGGGCGGGACGCCTATGGCCACGTAATCACTTCATCAGGCCTTACCTAGCTTTTACCTGGCTGGGCGGAGACTGGGTTACACATGTGCAAGCCCCCCTTTTAAAGCAAGCGCGCCAAGCGCATCTCTCTCTCTTGTCCCTCTCTCTCGTCTCCCCCTCTCTTGCTTCTCTCTCTCTCTCCCCCCTTTAGGTTGGCCACCAGCTACCCCCCTCTTTCTTCTCCCCTTCTCAATAAACTCCACGTGGGCGCTGAATCTCGTGTTTGTGTTTCTTAGGCCATAGCAGCTGCATCACAGCAGCTGTATCAAAAGAACAACACGGGGTAAGGACTGGGACATAAGGCTGGCTTTGTTGGAGGCGGTGTGACACAAGGGGAGAGGGATGGACTTCGAGCCTTCAAACGTCTCCTGCCATCCTCAGTATGCTCTCTCCCCCTCAATGTGACTTCCCAGCTGTCCACACTATGCCTTTGCTAAGCCATTATGGACTCTAGCCTTCCAGATCTGCAATGCTAATTAAACTCTTTCTTTTATAAGTTGCTTTAGTTATAGTGTTTTTTATCGCATCCATAGGAAGGGAACTAGTACAGACAATAATTTGTTTCTATTTTATTTTTATTTTATGTGCATTGGTGTTTTGCCTGCATGCATGTCTGTGTCAGGCTGTTGGGTCCCTTGGAGCTGAAGTTGCAGGCAGTTGTGAGCCACCATGCAGCTGCTGGGAATTGATCCTGGGTTCTTTGGAAGAGCAGCCAGCACCTTAACCATTGAGCCATCTCTCCAGCCTCAGTAATTCTATTCTTGCATGTTTATTTAAAGAATTATAATAAATATAGGCAAGAGTCTATAATAGCTGGTCTTTGCTTATCACAGGGTGATATGTTCCAATACACCCAGTGTTATCTGAAACAGCAGATAGTAACAAGCCCTATATGGACCAGACTTGTTTTTATCCATCTATACCTATGGCAGTTTAATTCACAAATTAGGTAAAATGAGATATTAACTACAATAACTAGTAATAAAGAGAATGACTAATACACTGTAATAAAAGTTATTTCAAAATTATGAATTATTTACTTGTAGAATTTTCCATTTAATGTTTTTGGACTGACTATAGGGAATCAAACACTTAGAAATTAAAACCACAGATAAGGGGACAGCTGCAGTATATTCAAGGAAGGTCATTGCTATGCTATTTACATGAGACGGAAATTGGAAATGGACATGATGTTTAACAAAAAGAGAATGACAATATATTCTAGGGACAGCTTATCACAAAACATCATTAAATTCAATGTTGGTAAAGACGACATAATAATACAGAAAAGATCCCAATGAAAAATGTACCTAGAAAAGGGCCTGAGATTGTAGGTAAATATTTGCTCAATAAAAACATGACTGTGTATCACTTTATAGTCAGAAACAATTATTTTAAATTAACTGGAAAGATTGCATGTTCTATCCCCCGACTTCTGCTGCTACAAGCTCTGGTTCCTTCCAAGCATGTCAAAGGGCCAGATGTTCTCTCTTTAATGACTTTGGTGATTAAAATCCTCCAGGCCATGGTTGCCATCGAGAGAGCCACTTTGCAGGGAGATGAAGATGGTAAAGGGTACCATAGGAGTGCAGAAATTTGACGTGGGAATCACGTGTGTTGACAACAAGACTATAAAACACTTTAACACACTGGCCAGAAGGAAAAACATCCCAACTAATGTGTTTTCTGTCCTGCTCAGGGAAATCCGAGTTTCCCCAGCCAGAACTGCCAGATGACTCTGGTCTGGGAGACATCTCCCCAGGGCTACACTGTGTCTTCTGGCAAAGCAAAGCAAGTGAGGAATATCCTGGCTGGGCTGGTTAAAGTGTCTTCCTGCTGCAGCCCGCCTAGAAGTGCACTAGCATCCCAGTGTACACAAATTCCCCTTCTGTACACAAGCAGGAGGGAGAGGGATGAGTTGTCACCCTGCACTAGGCGCTCTGTGACCTCTGTCGCTCTGCTCCTAAGAGCCGCCTCGGGCTCTCACCTTTCCTGAGGTGTAGGCTGAATGTCCCCAAATGTCTGGAAATCCTGGCCTCTTAGGACTAGAGGTCAGGAAACCTTTTCTTGTCTCTAGATCTTTTTATTTACTTATTTATTTATTTGAAAAATTGGCTTGAGAAATAAAGATTAACATCTTTAAAGTGTTAATTTTTAAATTAAATTTTAAAATGTTAATTTTAAATTAAGTTGTCAAGTTGACACTTCTGGACAGGGAAGAAGACAAGCCCAGGAAACCTCAAACTTGACCTTGAGACTAGCTCATCGTGGACACTCAGTGGGAGCTGGGTCTGTTTGTATAATCAAGGGAGGCTTTTGTACAAAGACGTTTGTTAATAATAGTTATTGAGCACTTGGGGAGTGTTTTGAACTGAGAGGGCAGTTTCGGGGTCTTTTAAAAGTTGTGTTTTCTCTTCCGTTGTTTTGATGGGTGAGGGGAGAGACATTTGTAGCTCATCAGCATCAATTCAAAGATTCATTTGAGGAACCTGCCACTCCTGTTTTTAAGACAGTGATTGCGGGCATTCTTGAAAAGTATCCGCCTGGACATTTTTAGTTCATTGTCAAGAAGGTAGCTCCTGGCCAATGTGTGCCACAGGATCTGATTTCAAAAAAGAGATGCAAAGGCTCTAGATACAGAAGCCTGCCCCACCTCTCCTGTGTGTGGGGCTTGAAAGCCATACTCTGAATCAGGGGCTACACCTGTTAAGTGGAAACTGGCAGCTTACCTATAAATAGAATGTTAAACATGGAGGTCAGGACAGAGCTATCAAAGCCCAGAGTCATCCCTAGCCCTGGAGCAAGGAAGCCTGTACTACACCATGTGGTCCTCCATATTGTGAGGGCTGGGGAAAGTTTTACCCTTTTTGAAAACTTTCTTTAAGAAAATGATTCAATGCCAGGCGGTGATGGCGCATGCCTGATGGGGAGTCCTTCTGTATATACGTTTCTCTCATTGGTTGATGAATGAAACACGGATTGGGCAGTAGCCAGGCAGGAAGTATAAGTGGGCCTGTCAAACAAGGAGAATTCTGGGGAGAGGATGCGGAGAGGTGCTGACAGGAAGCTGCCGTGCTGCGGAAGGAGTAACGTGCTGGGTTACGGGTAAACCACAGACTCTCGGCAATACATAGTTTAATAGAAATAGGTTAATAATTAAGAGAGAGCTAGCCAGCAAGAAGCCTAAGCCTTTGGCCAACAGTTTATACTTAATAGAAGCCTCTGTGTGTTTATTTGGGGCTAAATGGCTGTGGGATCAGGCGGAACAATTAACTCCATCTTCACAGGCCTTTAATTACAGCACCCAGGAGGCAGAGGCAGGGAGATCTCTGAGAGTTCAAAGCCAGCTTGGTCTACAGAGCGAGTGCCAGGACAGGCTCCAAAGCTACACAGAGAAACCCTGTCAATATGTACTTTAGAAGAACACACGGAAACAGTTGATGCATTTAGATATGCAGTGAGGGTCCCTATGGGACAGCTAGCAACACTTCATTCAGTGGTCGGCTTTCCCTCACATACCCGAGGCCACCAACTCCTGCAGAAGTGGTCTTACTTTGGCTCATAGTTTTCACTTAGATTTTTCTTTTACATTTATTTGTTTACTCATGCGTGCAAGCACATGTGTGCACACGTGTATATGTGCTATGGTACACATATGCAGGCCAGAGGATACCTTTCAGGAGTTGGTTCTTCCCCTTCACCACATGGGCCTGGGGATGCTAACACTACTCATCAGCTTTGACAGCAAGCATCCCTACTGGCCAAGCCATCTCGGCAGCCCCAGCTCAGAGTTCTGAAGTCTCAGGCCCTGTAATAATGGCCCCACTGCACTGTGTGGGAACACATGTCGAAACAAAATTGCGTCAGCCTTGTCCAGGCAGCAAGACAGAAGGGAGAAATCTTGGGCCCCACAAGACTCCTTCAACAGTATACTCCTAAGATTTGTAATATTGACAAGTGGACGGGATCTGGAATCACTTTGGACACAAATCTCTATGCACGCTTGTGAGGGGTCATGCAGGTTAGGTTAGCTGAGTGTGTTTCATATCTATAGGATGAGTTACAGACATATACACACAAAATTCATTCTATTGAACAAACTGCACTTGCCCCACCATAAAAGTTAAAAACTTTTTTTTTTTAAGTCAGGCCATTGTAAACTAGGGACTCTGTGTATAATAATGGTGAAAAACAGGGACGTAAGTGTGATGGCACGGCTCCCTAGGCTGGTGTCTTGCATGAGATGGAGGAAGCTGGCTGACCACAGGGATGAACGGCTCTCTGCTTGCCGACTGTGGACCCAACATGACCGCTGGTTCAAACCCACGCTTCCATGACTTTACCGTCTCAGCGGTAGCCTCAGGCCCTAAGCCCAATTATCCTTCCTCTTATTTTTTTTCTTTCGCTTTTGTGACAGCAACAAGACAATAACTAATAGCAAGCCCCGGTGGCCTTTGAGACCTCCCATCAGGTCCCATCTCTTAAAGGTTCCGCTGCTTCTCAACAGTGACACAGGCTGGGCACCAATGATTTAACATGGGGACCTGGGTAGACATTTAATTCAATGACAATACCCCCTCACTCCATGATAAAATTCTACAACAATCTAAAGAAAGCACTCCAACATGTGTGTGTATGCGTGTGTATGTGTGTGTGAGTGTGTGTGAGTGTGTGTGAGTGTGTGTGAGTGTATGTGTGTGAGTGTGTGAGTATGTAAGAGTGTGTGACTGTGTGTGACTGTGTGAGTGAGTGTGTGTGAGAGTGTGTGGGTATGTGAGTGTGAGTGTGTGAGTGTGTGAGAGTGTGACTGTGTGTGAGTGTGTAACTCACATCCTGTATATTATGGGCTTGTCACTCCCAACTGTTGTTCTAGTTCCTTAAAATCTCTCTCTCTCTCTCTCTCTCTCTCTCTCTCTCTCTCTCTCTCTCTCTCTCTCTCTCATCTATCTATCTTCTATCTATCTATCTATCTATCTATCTATCTATCTATCTATCTATCTATCTAGTGTTGGTTTGACATATCTGGAAAATTCATTGTTCATTGAGTTGAAATATGTTATCTGGCTATCTTTCTCTACACATACACACACACACACACACACACACACACACACACACACACACACACTTTTTGCCCTCTGACCCTCTGCCATAAGTATTATCTGGAGACGTCCTGAAAGCCTCTGGCATATTTTCCTTACTTTCTTTCTGGTTAGGGACTTGAACAGCTTAAAGATGTTAAATGCATAAAGCCAAGTACTGGGAATTTGCTTTCTGGACTTGTTTGTCCTCTGTTATCAGCTGAATGCAGAATTTCCTCCTTCTTCCTTTTTTTCTTCCCTTTTCTGTCTCCAAGAAATGGCAGAAAGAAGCTGTTCTGGGTGGCTGTGATGCAATAGAAGTCCCGTGATGACCCTGGGATCGCAAAAGCGGGCAAGGAAATTTGCATCAGTGGTCGTTACCGAATATTACGGTGTAGGTCGAGTTTAAGCTTTCTTGGAAAGGGGCTCTTCAGTGAAACTAAACGATATTCTTAATTTATTACACAATGGAGTTCCATCCTCCATCTGCTGGAAAGAAAACGACTTCAAAGGTCTGACAACCTGGGAAATGTAAAAGACAGTTCAACTTTGTGGACACATTGTGGATCATTTGCTCAAATAATGACTATGTTCATGCTAGATAGCCTGGTGATGACCACAGTTTTTATTCATCTATTTATTTTACATCCCAGCTGCAGCCTCCCCCCATCCTTCCCTCCCAGCCTCCCCCCCATCCTCCTCCTCCCACCCCAACCCCCTACTCTTCCATCTCCCTCCAGGAAAGGGCAGGTCTCCTACGAGCACCAATAAAACGTGACATATCAAGTTGCAGTAAGACTAAGCACTGCGCAAGGTGAGCCAGTACAGGAAGTAGGGTCCCAAAAGCCGGGAAAAGAGGACTTGACCGCTTTTTTTTTTTTTTTTTTACATCACCAAGACCGGTCCAGAGGCAGCTTTGAGCACCCAACTTTCTATAACTCTCAGGTAGCCCCCATCCCTTCACAAAGGAAGCTGGAAGCATCAGCTTTCTTTGTCTGCCATAAGTGATCATCACAAAACTGGGCAACTTAGAAGCACGGAAACCTACTTTCTCACAGTTCTAAAGATCAAGAACCTAGAAGGTGCCAGCAAGACGGTGCATTCTTAGGCTCGGAGGGACGACCAGTGCCCGCCTCTCTCGGAGTTGCTGGTGCCTGCTGCAAGATTTGTGATCCAGGACTCCGGGCATTTTCTCCCAGGGATCATAGAGACTAAAATATGAACTCTTGGGTGACATTTTATTTGAAAAGAAATCACGGTGAGGAAAAGGGGCCACACTGACTGTGGGAGGGAGGTTTAAGCTGTCTGCACAGAAACAAAAGGCAATATGTCTGGTGTCTGGAGTGGTCTGAAGGTTTGTTAGTCATGATGATGTTTCTTCGTGGTTGGAGGGGACTTTCCTGTGCACGACAGATCCACGTTCACTTTGTCCTTGGAGACACCCCGGCACTATCTTGACTCTCTTGCAATAAGATAAAGGAGCAGCGGCAAGCGTGTCCATCCATTGTTGACACGGAGGAGGGAAAGTCACGGTGGGCACAGGTTTCACGGTTTAAAGGCATGAGAGTCTACGTTTACCCTTCCACAAAAGCCCCACATCTGTGTCTCTGGCGTGCACATTCCCCTCCATCTCCAAGGCCTCTGTTTCCCTCTCTTTCTTTCCCCCACTTTCCTTTTCTCTTGACAACTGCCAGCATGCTCTTACTGGAAAGAACGCTGAACTTAATTAGCCATGCCCGCACAGACTCCTTTTCCAAATTAAATCACATTCACAGGTCCCAGAGACTGGAACACGCACGTATCTTTTGAGGAGCAACTCAACCCACTACATAAGACTTCATAATTGTACAGCTCTATTTCCCCCAGAGGGGTGAAGTGAGGTGGGTTCTTTGGAAGTAATAGCACATTGACACTTTCCGAGTTACGACACCAGCTGTGGTGGGGAGAACTGTGACCGCCCCGCCCTCCCACGCACACCCCCATATTGAAGATTTTACATCTTTACAGAGATGATTAGACTAAGTGAAGTCATTGGGGGTGGCCCCCTAATATAATCTGACTGGTGTCTTATCCGCAAGCCAAAGAGAAGTCTCAAGTGTAATCATCTTTGCTGGGAACCTGACCTCAGGTTCCAGCCTCCAGAGAGGGTGACAATGCAAGCTGCTGTGCTTTAGTAATCGGTCTGTGGAGCTCTGTCATGACAGTCCTTCACAGGACACAAGTGCTACACACACACTCTCTATCACAGCTCCACATGGCAGAGGCAAGGCCTGGCCAGGCTCTCTGGAGATAGCTAGCAAATTGGACGAGAAGACCCAAACTAAGACGTTCAGTTTCTTGTAATGTCTCAAGGATGGGGCTTGCTGTTCTTTTTTCTTCTTTTGTCTTTTCTTTTCTTTTCATTTTCTTTTCTTTCTTTGTGTGGGGGTAAATGACAGAGTGTCACTATGTAGTGATCTACATAGTGCTGCCCTCAAACTCACAGAAATCTACCTGAGATTCAGCCTCCCTAGTCCTGGGATTAAAGACGCCACCATGCCTGGCTTCACCTACATCTTTTGATTTTCCGATTAGCGGTGTTGTTTTCTGGTGACCATAGCATAGTGCTTCTCTCCCTCAGGGGAACCTTAGGGATGGTTTGTGAAATCCTAGAAAAGGATTGATTGCTTTGATGTAGGCTTTGGTCCCCTAGTTAACGTTTATGATCCAAGAACTGGGGTAATATGATTATTCTTGTAGGCAGCAACTGGAAATTCTATCTGAACTCCACTTCACTAGCCCCACGCACGGCACTCTTAATTTCGGAGCGGATGCTGCACGTGGACTGTAGACTTGGAAGTCAACAGAGGGGCTTTCCGGCGGCGACGACCTCCTACGAGACATTCCTCCCTCAAAGCAGCTCCTTCGCCCCTCCCTCCCCGGAAAAGGAAAAGAGGAAACACGAGAAAAAGCGCCTGGTGCAGAGCCCCAATCCCTACTTTACGGATGTGAAATGCCCAGGATGCTACAAAATCACCACGGTCTTCAGCCACGCGCAATCGGTAGACTTGGGTGTTGGCTGCTCCACTGACCTCTGCTGTCAACCCGCAGACAGCAGGATGCTCCTTCAGCAGGAAGCAACACTGAGAAGCACCCGATTCAAGATGAGTGGGAACCATCCCAACAAACACATTCTGGATTAAAAAAAAAAAAAAAAAAGAAAGAAAGAAGAGCCGGGTGATGGTGGTGCTTTAATCCAAGCACTCGGGAGGCAGGGGCAGGCGGATCTCTGTGAGTTCGAGGCCAGCCAGCTCTACAGAGCAAGTTCTGGGACAGAGAAACCCTGTCTCGAAAAGAAAAAAAAAAAAAAACAACAACAGCAGAAAAAGAATGAGGGGAAAGCGAGGAGAGTGAGAGTGCTCAGAAGCCAGAGGGTTAGGGCCTGAGGGGAGCACTGTGAAGGCCAGAGGTGCGCTTTCAGCCTTTATGGCCCCGGGTCAGGAGTCTTAAATGACAGCGCCCTAGTCAGCAGTGGCAGCACCGAGAATGTAGGAGACAAAAAACGCATTGGAGCCGGAGGGCATGCTGGCTAATTTTGTGTCAACTTGACACAGGCTAGAATCATCTGAAACTGAGAATTCGGCTGTAAGCAAGCCTGTAGGTCATTTTCTTAACTAGTGACAGATGGGGGAGGGCCCAGCCCATGGAGGGTGGGGCCACCCCTAGGCTGGTGGTTTTAGGTCCTGTAAGAAAGCAGGCTGAGCAAGATACAATGAGCAGGCCAGTAAGCAGCACCCTCCATGGCCTCTGATCAGCTCCTGCCTCCAGGTTCCTGCTCTGAGTTCCTGTCCTGACTGCCTTCAGTGGTGGACGAGGATAGGAAGTGTAAGCCAAGTAAACCCTTTCCTCCCAACCTGCTTTGGGTCATAGCCTTTCATCACAGTAATGGAAACTGTAACTAAGACAGGGAACCCACCTAACATCTACTGAATCCGAAACTCTATGGAGGGGCCTTGCAGTCCGTAGGGTGTGTGTGTGTGTGTGTGTGTGTGTGTGTGTGTGTGTGTGATCACATGTGTGAGGAAGCCAGAAGTTGATTGGGTGTCTTTGTGTGTATGTGCGCGTGTACATTCTCATGTGTGTGTGTGTATGCATTCTCGTGTGTGTGTGTGTGTGTGTGTGTGTGTGTGTGTGTGTGTGTGTGATCACATGTGTGAGGAAGTCAGAAGTTGATTGGTGTCTTTCTCAATCACTACCTTATTCCTTGAGACAAGGTCTCCCACCCAACCTGAAGCCCATCAATTCTGCTAGACTTGGTGCCAGAAAACTGCAGGGATCCTCCTGTCTCTACCTCCCCGGTCCTGGTGTTACAGGTGCCTGTCAGTGCACCCGGCTTTTTACATGGATGCTGGGGAGTGAACGCAGGGCCTCCATCTTGACTAAGACACCTCCCCAGCCCTTGGCATCTGTATTTCAATAAGCCCCAAGATGATCCAGATGCAGGCTGGCATTTGAGGACTGTGATGTCATCTGTCTCAGGGAGGCATATGTGCCTGCTGTGAA
Organism: Cricetiscus sungorus; assembly: GCA_030556225.1. Classification (NCBI taxonomy): domain Eukaryota; kingdom Metazoa; phylum Chordata; class Mammalia; order Rodentia; family Cricetidae; genus Cricetiscus; species Cricetiscus sungorus. The sequence continues at coordinate 11,294,012 of JANBXA010000395.1, read as the reverse complement.
TGTGTTTCCTCCAGCCCAACCTTCAGAAGCAAGCAGTCAGTCTGGGTAACCACGAGGGGCCAAAGGCGTACATTTTTATAAAGCAAGCGAAGGGGAAAGGAAGTTCTCTTCAGGGCAGTCTCTGCAGCCCGAGGGTCCGCTACTTGGCATCTTTCCCTCCTCTGAACAACACAGGAGAACATGGATCTCTAAGGAGACAAACCTTCCCAAACTTCCACAGAGTGGCGCTTCCTGAAGCACTTGCTGAGCCCCTGGGGAATGTCAACCAGAAGTCGGGCTTGCTTCTTGACTTGCGTCTTTATAATTGAAAACCTTCTAAAACAGACCTGCCCCTTTGTCACTGGCAGGCCAGGACAATCCTAGGGGGCCAGATCTTGGGAAGATTTATGATCTCTCTATGACTTACTCTGATTCTGATTTGATTTGAGAGACGAGGACTGAGATCTCACTGGCTTCGGGGATTTGTATGTGATCTCAGAGGGATATTGTCTGTGTCACATCCCAGTATGTAAGCCTTGTGGCTCATATCCCATCTATGGCTGACAGGTGAAAGTCAGCTAGGCAAAGGCAGGAAGTGTGCCACGTTGTTGAAAACGCAAAGACACTGATGCTGAGATCAGTGTTTTGTCCCTAAAACCTGGAATGCTAACAGCATGTGCTAAATGTTCTTAAAGAAAGCTCTCGATTGACCTGTGCCTTGGATTCGCTGGAGAGGCCTGCCCCTCAATGCTTTCTGTTCTGAGCATCATTTCTCTCCATCGGGGACCATAAACATAGCCAGTGTAGGCAGCATCGATCGACTCCATGATTGGGAGAGGGAATGCAAATGAAAAATTCGTGTTCCCTGTGTAAAAGTTACTCTGAGATGGGGACAGGGGGGCATTGAAGCAAGTCAGGGGTCTTTGTGTGTGTGTGTAGCTTTGTGCATCTGAACATGTCTGACCGTGAGGATGGCTCAGTGTGCAGGATATGGGATGAAATTTTACGGCTCCAGATACCTTTCAAAAAATAGCTTCATTTTTGAATATACTTATTTTCTTTCGCACGTGTACTACTCAGATGTAATTGTTGTAACGAAATTCCCGAGGCAGAGTCCTTATAACGAAAAAGAGGTCTCTTTAGCTCCCTTAGAGGTTCAAGGGCATGGCACTGAATAATCTGGGTTCTGGTGGGGGTCCCTGTGTCTGTGTCACAGGACTTCGGATGGCAATGGTGGGCTGCACCTGTCAAATAAGAAGTCAGAGAGAGTGGGACTCCACCCTGGCTTTTACTGAAAACCTCCAGGCTCTTGCAAGGAATACTTCCATTCACGTCAAGGGCACAGTTCCAACGGACCCATGTCTCCCACTAATCATTCACTCGGCCAGGTCTACGCCCTACTCTATCACACAGCTTCCCACACATGGACCCCTGGGGAAAAGACCAGTTTATAACTATACTCCTGTGAAAGAGAAGACAGCATAAGGAAGGAGGCAGCAGTGACACGACCCTCATTAGCCTTTCTCCTCCAACATGGCTGGTCTTGGGCCTGTTCCTCTGTGGTGCCTCCCACCGGAGATACTGGCGTCTGTCTCCCCATCCATGAATGCTAGACCAGCTATTAAGACTCAGTAGGGGCTCTGGTGACACATGTCTTTATCCCAGCACGATGGAGGTAGAGACAGTCAGATCTCTGTGAGTTCAAGACCAGCCTGGTCTACAGAGTGAGTTCCAGGAGAGCCAGGGTTACCCAGAGAAACCCTGTCTGGAAAAACACAAACAACAAAAGGATTCAGTAGAATGGCAGTGAACTTTTTTCTTTCTATTTTCTTTTTTTTTTAATTTAAATATATTTTAATATTTTTATATATCAATCCCAGTTCCTTCTCCCTCCCACGCCTCCTGATCCCCCTCCTATTCCATGCCTTACCCACTCCATAGGGAGGGTGAGGCCTTCCAGCAGAGATCATCAAAATCTGTCAAGTCATTTGGAGTAGGGACCAGGCCCTCCATCCTGTCTCTAGGCTAAGGGAGTCTCCCTCCATGGGGAATGTGCTCCCAAAGTCCTTTCCTGCACCAGGGATACATCCTGGTTCCACTGTCAGAGGTCCCTTAGACTGCCCAGGCCTTCTAACTGACACCCACGTTCAGGGGGGTCTGAGTCGGTCCAATGCTGGTTTCCCAGCTATCAGTCTGCTTCTGTTCCCAACAGCTACTACATGAAGGTTTTAGGATGATAAGTTAGTTATCAATCTCATTATCAGGGAAAGGCATTTAAGGCAGCCTCTCCACTGTTGCTCAGATTGTTAGCTGGGGTCATCCTTGTAGGTCTCTGAACATTTCTCTAGAGTCAGTTTTCTCTTCAAACCTATAATGGCGCCCTCTATTATGGTATTTCTTTTTTTGCTCTCCTCTATTCGTCCCCCGACTCAATCTTCCTGGTCCCAAATGTTCTCCGCTCCTCCCCTTCTCTTTCTCCTAACTCCCTCTCTACTCACTGCCCTGCCTCCTCACAATATGCAATATGCTCAGGAGATCTTGTTCCTTTCCCCTTCTTTGAGGGACCTTGACTGAATCTCTTAGGTTCCTCCTTGTATCCTAGTTTCTTTGGTGGTGTGAATTGTAGGCTGGTGATCCTTTGCTCTATGTCTAAAATCTACATATGAGTGAGCACATACCACGTTCTTCTTTTTGTGCCTGGATTAACTCACTCAGGATGGTTTCTTCAAGTTCCATCCATTTGCCTGCGAATTTCAAGATTCCATCATCCCCCCCCCCTGCTGAGTAGTACTCCACTGTGTAGATGTACCACATTTTCTCCATCCATTCTTCAGTTGCGGGGCATGTAGGTTGCTTCCAGGTTCTGGCCATTACAAATGATGCTGCTATGAACATAGTGGAACAGATGTCTTTGTAATGGTGGTGAACTTGACAGAGACTTTCAGCTCACACTGTCTCTCTGAGCTCCTTGTGCTTCTGATTCCTACTGTGAGAATGTCCTGTGTTGCTGCTGGCCCAAGGAAAAATTGGAGAAGTACAGAGTAGAATAAACCTCAAGGGGAGCCAAGAGCAGAGCTCTCCTAGTTGACCTCTGAGGGGAGAATATGATGCCCCTAGCCAGGCACCCAGCCATTTCTCACACAGTGTATTCAAGATAGAAACCCAGTTAAGATGCCCTGCAGGTGGCCCCCAAGCAGATGCCGGGAAATGAGTAGAGACACTAGAAAAGGGCCAAATTAATGCTAAACATTGATGGGTATCCCTGAGGCTCAAATCAAGCCATCAGTAATTAAATAAACCGGACTTCCAAATCAGGATTAAAAGTCACATCCAGTCTGCCGTGTCTTACGGTTCTGCCTCTGGTGGGCAGTGAACTCTGGAACCTGTGTTTGTTGCGCTAAGACTGTTAGATGCCAGCCTCTGGGTAAAACACTGTCTGTGTTTTATTTCAAATAGTCCCCTTGATAACTCTATGCATTCACTTGCAGTCATAGGAACAGAAACTCAAGAAAAAGTGAATAATTCTTAGAAGCAGAAAAGCAGGATGATTACTCAGTCGCATCTTTAGTCCTGTTGGTTAAATGCTTGCCATACCAGCATAAGGACCTGAGTTTGGGTCCCCATGACCCTCACCAAAAGCCAGGTGTGGTGGTGTACGTGAAATCCTACCACCAAGGAGGCAGAGATGGGAGGACTCCTGGAACATTCTCGCTAACTCGTCTTGTCAAAACACCGAGTTCCAGACTCAGTGAGAGGCTCTGTCTTAAAACATAGGCTGAACACTTACAGAGGAAGAGGCCGGATGTTGACCTCTGGCCACAGAGGCACACATATAAATGTACACATATGAACATGTACACACATTGAAAGAAAGGAAGATGAGTAGAGGGAGAGGGAGAAGAGAAAAAAAGGAAGGAAGGAAGGAAGGAAGGAAGGAAGGAAGGAAGGAAGGAAGAAAAGGCTTCCCTAGGAAAATGAGAGCTCAACCCTGGTTTTGACCTCAGCCATCTCTGCTCTTGACAATCATCTTAAAAACACCTATTTTAGGCCCGGTGAGCTGGCTTAGCGTGCTGCTGAGTCTGAGTACCCGAGTTTGATTTGGGGATGTGCATGGCGGAAGGAGAGCCAACTCCTACAAGTTGTCCTTTGACCTCTACTAGCCCCCATCCCACTCAAAGGAGATAATAAACAAATGCAAAAAGAAACCCTAAAAAACCAATTACCATCTCCTCCCTCTGCCTCCACCGCCTCCTTGAATTTGCTGCTCGGCTGGATGATGCTTCTAACTTCCAAATCCCTTGTGGTGTTCTGAATAAGAACAGACATTAGGCTCACTGTCTGAATGCTTGGTCCCAGCTGATGGAGCTGTTTGGGAATACCTAGGAGGCTGGCGGTTTCTGTCCCTTGTGCTTGTGGATCAGAGTAAACTCTCAGCTACTGCCACCGCTCCATGCCCGCTGCCATGATGGCCATGGACTCCAAGCCTCAGGAGCTGTGAGTTCCCAAACTAAATGCTGTCTTCTAGAAGTTGCCTTGGCCCTGTTGACTCTTCACACCAACAGAAAAGTTCCTAAGATAGCCTCGGTAGAATGAGATGCGTGTAAGGAAAGTGGGAAAAGTCCCTTCTTGTTTGCAGAGCTCAAAGACATAGGATGAAACTGTCATCCCAGCCCTAGAACTGGACCCACAGATCCATGCTTCAAGGACGTTCAAGGACATGGAGGGGTTTGCCAAAGAGCAATGCAGATTGTAGCAGTATGCCAAGTAGGGCATACTTCTGCCTTTCTGGACTGTCTGAATCCTTGAACACCCCGTCAAGCAGCTTCCTTGGTGACCCTGCATCCTGAAGGCCATTCCTACAGTGTCTATATGTTAAAATCTGTCAGTAACCTAGACATTGTCATCTCTCATCAGGTCTAGGTCAGTACAGATGAGCAGGTCTCTGACATTACTACAGAATGTCTGTCAAGAGAACTTAGCTAGAGTTGTATAAAGACTTTGAAGAGATGACTTCAGACACATTTTTCTTTTTTTAAAAAATCCCTGCTACATATTTGCCATATTGTCATGTTAGATTTCATAAAGACAATTTCTTTCTAGTATATCATGTATGTTAACTATATTTATCCCTTTCTCATTCCTCTCCTGTCCCTCCCTGCTAGTCTCCTTCCTTCCCCCGTTTCCCTTCTGCTTCCATGTCACATATACATATGTACATACATATGTATAAATATATATATATATGTGTGTGTATGTGTATGCATGCTTTATGTGTCTGTAAAAAATCTAGGACCCACAAATATAAGCAAGTTTTGTTTTTTAAAGAAAAGCTTCATCACTTTTACAGAATATGTAAACTTCTAGCCAGATTCTAGTTTGCTTGCTGTTCACAAGTCTGCTAAGAGAAGGTTTTTTGGGACACCACTAAAGAGATCTTATTTTTATTATATTTTTTCTTATCCTTCAGAATTTCATACATGTATACAACAAAATATGGTTATAGCCAACCCAAAGAGACTGTATTTAGTTACAAAATACAATATGTAATGTACTATATACTATAATTCCCCTTTTAAAAGCAATTTCCAGGACCCCATAGACTCTCCTTGGAGAAACAGCAGGGAGAGCCTGTATTTTAGGAGAACTCATCCCATGTTTGGGTGCTGGTGGGCACAGCAGCTACCAGCAGGAAGGGCCGACACAGGCATTTACTACCGAAGCAGAGGTACTCTGAGCTGATGAGGGAGGGGCCCCACCCCTCCCCGCTCAGGTTGGCTGGTGGGGACAGAGGTCCCTCTTCCCCATGAACTCTAGCCAAAGTTACAAGTCTGTCCTCTGAGTCAAGGTTATTGAATTGTCTGCTTTAAAAGGAAAAGAGAGAGACAAAGGGAGGGAGGGAAGAAGGGAGAGAGGGGGAGAGACAGAGACAGAGAGAGAGAGAGAGAGAGAGAGAGAGAGAGAGAGAGAGAGAGAGAGACAGAAGGGGGGAGGACAGAATCTCAGATAGCTCAGGCTCGTCGTGTCCAAGACATATAGCCAAGGATAACCTTGAACTGTAACCCTCCTGCCTCCACCCGCAGTTCTAGGATTTCGGGTGTGTTCCCTTGCACTCTCTGAGTTGTTGCTGACATAGAATATACTGTAAGGGCAGGGAAGGGAAGTCCCTTGTGAGTAACAGAGCAATGTCCCCCAGACCACCCATTGTTGCTGGAGTTTCTTGTGCTGCCAGGTCCCACGGTCGCCCCCGCCCCAAATAAACACACAGACCCTATATTATTAAACTGTTGGTCAATGACTAGGGCTTCTTACTGGCTAGCTCTCTGTTAATTATTTAACCCATTTCTATTAATCTAAGTATTTCCACGTGGTCTTATCTTACCAGAGAAGGGTCGGGACCTGTTACTCCTTCCTCGGCTACATGGTGTCTCTTTTCGGCACCTCTCTGCCTACCTTTCCCAGAATTCTCTTCATCTCCTACTCCTCCCTATCTTTCCTGCCTCTTTTGGCCAAACAGTGTTTTATTCATCAACCAATAAGAGAAACATACATACAGAAGGACATCCCCTATCATCTCCTCTTTTCTGTCTAAATAAAAAGAAGGGTTTTAACTTTAACATTGTAAAATTATATATAACAAAGCAGCTATCAAGCAAGAACTATAGTCAACAATATTTAGTCCATTAACATTTGGCAAAATTTAAACAAAATATTCTATCCTCTATCCTATCTTTGTGAGTCTACAGTTTTACGTGTAACTTACCTGCTATCATAACTAAGGAAAGCCATAACCATAACTATCTGTCTTCAACTTCATGAAAGACCCCAGAAGGAAAATATATAAACCCTAGAACTGACAGAGACGTCTCTCTGCCTGGACAGTCACCTAAAGTTTCTCTGTAATATTGGAGCATCCACCTTTAGCTCATTGACCATAGAGATCCTTTCCCAATCCCTGGAGCCTATTTGAGGGTCACATGGCAAAGGGCCATGAAGTTGCCAGTCAACTACCTTAAAATGAGGAGAATGTCCTGGACCATCCACGGGGCACAGTGGAGTCCCCAGGGGTCCTTCAGAGGGGAAGGGAGTAGGGAGGAATAAACAGAAACAAGGGAATAAGAAAACACTATGCCTGGATGACGTTAGCTTTGAAGGTGGGCTCTATAGCCAAGGAACGTGAGAAGCTTCTAGAAGCTAAAGAGGGCAAGGAAAGACACTTTATACCAGGCTTCTAGAAGCACACCTTCATGTTAGCTTAGTGAGGCCCAGTTTGGATTTCTGAGTTCCAGAGCCCTCCCTAGCATTGGGATTAAAGGCGTAGGATCCCAAGCACAGCCATCACCTTTGTGTGAGCTCTGTTTCTCTTGTAGACTGAATCAATTTCGTGTAGTCAGGGTGGCCTTGAACTAACAGAGATCCGTCTGCCTCTGTCTCCTGAAAGTGCTAGAATTAAAGGCTGAATCACCACCACTGTCTGGCCTCTATGGCTATGGATAGCTCTGTACTCTGATCTTCAGGCAAGCTTGATTTGCTATAGCATAAACAAAATATCACCACAGAAACAATGGAAAACTACAACACTCCCTAACAGCAAAAAGAAACAGTGTTCTTTCCAGAAGGAAGGAGGTACTGGATGGGGAAATAGACTAGAGTCCCTGCATTCTACAGACCGGTCTCCAGCGTCTTGTTAGATGATTGCTAAAGGGAGAAGAAAATCTGCTTCCCGTCAAACAGTTGTGTGCACCTCTTGCCCAGAGAAAAGCTCACAGCAAGGACAGAAAAGCCTGTGTGTGCCCAAACGGCTGCTCCCTCCCTCCACTACTGCTCGCCAGGAGCAATTACTCAATCTTTGTAGGCTTCAGTGAGGCAGTAATAATTATCTGATTTTTTTTTTTTTAATGAAGATGAAAGACGTACCTAGAATTCCACATTACTACTGGCACAGAGGGGACTCTTAAGAAATGTCACTAGCAATTCTTGTGACATTAGGTAATGTCGTATAATTCTGGCCAGACTGCCTGGGTGTGAAACTCACCTTTGCCACTTGGAATGTCTCTTAGGGCTGATGGTTAGTTATCTCTTAACCCAGTTTAATCCTTATGCAAAATGCAAATGGTATGAGTATTGTCTCACAGAGCTGTGATGAAGAGCAGGATTAATGTGACTAATGCGCCAGCTAGTGTCTGCTATGTAGGGTGCACGGTCTCTTCCACAGTCATCTGCCCCTCTCTACGTGGTTAATAGCTAAGCGAGCACCCCCAGGAAGGTTTGGTAGCATCCGCCACAGTCACCGGGACCTTTCCCGGTGGGAAGAACCATGACTGCCACTCCATGGAAGAGCAACATTGTCTTTCTTCCAATCAGGAAGCAAGACGTGGTAGAGCTCTGTCACGTTGCAGAGGGAAGTTGGATATCCTAAACTCACCCCCTGGGTGGTCCACTGGGAGTGTCAGGCTGACCTGTCCCTTTCATGATTAGTAGTAGCTCCGCAAGAACATTAGGATAAGGAGCCTTGCAAGTTTCCTGTTGAGAGTAACCCCTCCTTTCAACAGTACCAAGAACTCTCACTTAGTAGATGAGGGCAGGAAGTAGGATGGCTCCTTGCAAGCCAGCCTTTGATGGCAGCAGCTGATTTAATCAAAACATTCTGGTTCTCTCCCACGTGAACCCACACAAAGAATGAAGCAACCGAGCTGCGGGGCTGGGGGGGGGGCATAGTTTAACTTTGCCACATTTGTTTACCCATAGGGACTGTTTAACTTGATTGGGCAGAGCAGCTGGAAAGCTACCCCAGGCTGTCTCTGACAACTAGCAGGGATGCCAGTATCCTGGTGACACTTCCCTCTCAGTCTGCTCGTGAGAGTCTCAAGTCCTTTGCTTGGTCCTCTGAGTTGAGAATTTGGCGTGTTTCTGCACCAGGCTCCGGGGTCAGGAGTGTAGAATATGAATGGGAGAAAATGAATAATGCCTCCCAGCCTAGCTGTGCAATGTGTGATGATTTTTAAATATGATACTTTTCCTACAACGTCTATCGAGAAATTTGTGCAAGGCGTTGTCTATGTAGGGCATTGTCTGTGCAGGGCTAGGTGTCACAGGAAATCGATGGTAACAGGTTGACTCTCAGGAAATTCTGTGTCATTAAGACCCACACCAGTCTGTGTGACTGGTCCCCATCAGGAGCAGACGTGCCACTGAGTCTGCGGCTGGGCTCTCTGGACGCTTCTGGACAGGTCCTATATGGAGGGCAGGCTCTGGGGGGGGAAGGGTCTTTGAGGGAGGCCCAAGGGAGCCGAGGAGGGTGGCGAGACTGCTCAGTGGGCGACAGTGCGTAGGTCAAGCCTGGTGCTTTCTCTGAGTTGGATCCCTAGAACCCGCGGAAGGAGAAAACCAACTCTCAGCTGGGCAGTGGGGCACATGCGTGTACAGCCACAACCCTGCAGAAGTAAAATCAATGTAAGCCTTTTCACCTTTAAGGGCAGGGCGGAGGAGCAGCCGGATGAGGAGGTGGCTGTACCGCACTGCCCTCTTCTGAGTCGGGGAGGATAAAAATATATACAGTCCTCACCCCACCCACGCCTGCTGACTCAACCAGCTCGGAAGGACTCAAACCAAAACCGCACCTGGACAGAACACATGACAGAAATTAAATTACACACGTTTCTTTTTCAACACAGGGTCTGGTCTCTCTGTGTAGCCCTGGCTGTCCTGGAACTCACTCTGTAGACCAGGCTGGCCTCAAACTCACAGAGATCCTCCCGCCTCTGCCCCCCCTCCCTCGTGCTTGCATTAAAGCTGTGTGCTACCACTTCCTGGCAAATCACACGCTTTTAAAAATAATTGTTTTTCTACGTGTTTTTTTTTACAAGTATGTATTAATTACATGCAACATTGGTTTCATTATGGTATTTTCATACATAAAGAAGCAATGTCTAATTTTAAACATATTCAGCCTCCTATAACCACCCTGCCCTCTCCTGCTCTCTCTCCCACCAGCCCTCTCCTGCTCTCAATGTCTTTTTCTTCTTATGTGACCCAATGGCGTTTGTTAGGGCTAACTACAGGAGTGTGGGTGCTGTTAGGAATAACGTGGAGCGAAGCCTGGGATGGCTGCGGGTAAAGGACAGCCGTCCCGTGGCGGGTGACAGGCCACCGAGGGTCCCCCAGGTGAGGGACAGTGGTCCCGAAGCGCATGGGAGGCAGACGCAACTTACGTGGAAAGTTTTATTGAAGGGGAGGTAAGAAAACAAGGGAAGGAAAGAGAACCGGTAAGGAGACAGAGACAGAAGGAGATAGAGAGAGCGGAGTTTTTCTTGTAAAGAGACCTCTGTGCCTGGTGCCAAGTTCAAAGGGTGGGGCCGGCTTTGCCTGGATTACAACAGGTGGGAGATGCTTACAGGACGTGCCCACCTCACCGGTGAAGAAAACGTCGCTCCCTCCCTCATCCACCCTTAACTGTGCAGAAATCCTTTCGCCACACACTGCTGACAGGTCCAGCCTTGTAGAAATCTTGCGCCAAGAATCATAACTGTTATGAGCTCCTAGTGCAGCAGCTGAATCACAACCGAAGTCAGGGTTGCACGCTGCTTTCCCGTTTCCTCATGTTCTTCCGCTTCTTGCTCCTCCTTCTGCGATGCGCCCCGAGTCTCACGAGTGACGCAGAGGGCGATGTGATTGCTAGACCGTCAGTGGTAGTGCTTTCTCGTTACTCTGCCCAGTTTCGAGTCTCGAGGGCGTGGCTGATTGTTGCAGAAGGGGCTTCTCTTTAGCTGCTCAAATGGTGTCTGGGCCCTGGTGATGGGAGTTCCGTACCTGGAAGCCAGGCGAAGGCGGAAGTAAAGAAGTTGTCTTCTGCCCTCTATACATGTACCGTGGTTCTCTCTCTCTCTCTCTCTCTCTCTCTCTCTCTCTCTCTCTCTCTCTCTCTCTCTCTCTCTCTCTCTCACTCTCGCGCGCGCGCACACACACACGCACACACACACACACCCCGAAAAAGAAAGCTCTGCTCCCTAGACTAGCATAATCAGGTTCCTGGACCTTCTAGTCGAAGGAAGCCAGTTCATTCGTGGATGTGTCCTGGAAACACCCCAACTTCTGGCCTTGTCTACTTTCTTTCTGTTTGTCATCAGACCAACAGTTCTCTGCCATTTCTTCACACCGCTCACAGCCATGGGGAACACGTGACCGTGGCCGAAGTCTCCAAAAATGTGACTATTAAATTCATTGTTTCTAGTGTTTTGTTACACCAACAGAAAGTTAACACAACAGCGGATGCCCAACCATGTCTGTTTAGGAAAGCTGCCACCAGAAGCCCAGCGGCAGGGTTTGAAGAGTCTCTGGAGTCCAGCTCTTCCCAAACCCAGAGGCTCCTGCAGGGCGCTCCTTCCTTCTGTCCCCCCATGTGCCTGTTCACTTGCATACGGGAAGACAGACTTGTATGATGGACTTCTAGTGTTCAGTAAATGGCGCACATCGTTATGGACCAGGTTCCTGAACCACATTAAAGTTCAGTTCACTAAACTGCAACTAAACTGATATCTGACTTTCCAAGAAACCAGGAGAAAGATAACAGCTGGCTTTCCCCAGAGGCAGCTTCAACTGGCATGATAATGGTGCTCCTTTAGCCTAATTTTTCTCCAAAATAGGTGACCCAAAGTGATACAATATTAATTACAAATTTTCCTATTCTTGTATCTCTCAGCCTGATGCTTTACCAGGGGAGCAGTCTGACATGACAAATTCACTTTTTTTTTAAACCTTTACTTATCTCAGATCTTTTAACCTATAGGATCAAGGACCTCTGCTAAGCCTATTAAAACCCTTCCATGGAATACTGTTCCCCAGTTCTAGAAGAAAAAAAAAAGTTAGCCTCCTGGGGTTGTAGCTCACTCAGTCAGCAACTGTCCAGAATGCACAAGGCACTAGATTTGGTTCTTAGCACTTCAGAAACCCGGCATGGGTGTGTGCACATGTGACCCCAGCGTGCCCAGGTGGGGGTAGGAGGGTTGGAAGGTCAAGGTTATCCTGGAGAGGTTACGGGTCCAGTCTGCTAGTGTTGTTTTGTCTGAATGGTGATGTTGTCAGTGCTGGCTTCTAAATATTTGTTTATATTCATAAATTGATGTTTCTGGCCATGTTGTGAAAGCTGTCTTCTAAATATTTCTGTTTATAGTCATAGATTGATGTTTCTCTCAACCTTAGTCGTTGAAGCTTCTTTTTCCTGTGTGCAATGGTTACTACAGAGGCTCGTAACTGGTCAGGGTACTGAGACTAAGGGAGTGCTCATCCCCAAAAGAGACATCTATGTCAATATCTGTCACCTAGGTTACGGGAGCATTGCAGAGCAGAGGTTGGGAAGAAGGTAAAGGCTCAAGGATAGAAAGGTGGGTTGCAAAGTGCTACTTTTTAGAGATGGCATGGCCATTGCCCTCCTGAAAACTCAGAGCATCTGTGGTTACTTGCACACGATCAAGCCAGTCAAAATTCCAGCACGGAGGACAGAGAAGGGACTTTGCTGCTATTTGGTGACTGCTGGAGGAGGGAGAGTTGTTGTGGAATATTTACACTGTGTGATGAATGTGTCACCGGGGTTGGTTGAATAAAGAGATGAATGTCCAATGGCTAGGCAGGAGGGAATAGGTGGGACTTCCGGGCAGAGAGAGGAACTCAGGAGGAACCTAGGCGTGCAGGAGATGCCAGCAAGACACTGAGGAGATAGGACGTATGGTACAGAGGAGAGGAAACCAAGGCACGTGGCAGAATGTAGATGAATGGAAACAGGTTAATTAAGTTATGAGAGCTAGCTGGGGAAAAGCCTAAGCTAAGCCCAGCTTTCATAATTAATAATACATCTCTGAGTCATCATTTGTGAGCTGGTGGCAAAAAGGGAAGTCTGACTACAGAGGGCCACTTTGCTTTGGGAGTGTGGTGCCTGGTAGGCTTCCCATGTCATGTTCCAGTGGAGGGCTCCACAAGCATACGCAGAGGGCCAGCGCTAATCGGATTCAGTGGGTGCCCTGGTTAACCTTAGCTGTCAACTTGACAGCCTAGAGTTCCCTGAGAAACGGGTCTCAACTAAGGAACTGTCTGGATTAGACTGGCCTGTGGGCACTTTTGGGGAGGATGACCTTGTTTGTTAATCTATACAGAAAGGCTCAGCTTACTGTGGACAGTATCATTCCCTGAGAGTGGTCCTGGCTTGTAAAGTAATAAGAAAGCTAGCTGAGCATGTGTCAGCAAACGAGCCATCACTTTGCACGCTACCGTGGTTTCAGCTGTACTTGGCTGTGAACGCATCCCTGGTCAGAAGGACCCCTGTGGGGAATAGCAAGCAGGCTTGCCTTCAAAATCCTGCCCTTTCTTCTGTTGCAGGGCATTTGTGCACCCTTAAAGATGTGTTGCATCGATTGGTTTATAAAGAGCTGAGCAGCCAATAGCTAGGCAGAAAATAGGTAGGACTTTTGGAGGGAGACAGTAACTGGAGACGACATCTAGGCATTCCAGAGACACCAGCAAGACCCTAAGAACTCAGACGTAAGTAGCCATGTGGCATAGTGTAGATTAATAGAAATAGGCTAATTTAAGTTATAAGGGCTAGTTGGGAACGAGCTTAAGCTAAAGCCAAGCTTTCATAATTAATAAGTTTCTGTGCCCAAGAAAGTCCTATGAGAAAGACCTGTTCTAGACGTCTGTCAATGGTAGTCCATGACCTGGAAGTATAACCCCAATAAATCTTTTTATTCCCCCAAGTTGCTTTTGGTCAGAGTGTCTTTTTCATAGCAACAGAAAGGAAACTAGAACAGTACATCATTGAAGGAAAAGGAGGAGGGAGGGGGAAGAGGGGGAGAAGGGGAGAGGGGGGAGGGGGGGAGGGGGAGAGGGGGAGGAAGCTGGGAGGGGAACACTGTAACAGTTACCATGTACTGTTTGAGCTCACTGAGAATCTGGCTCAGGAGGTAGCCTGCATTGAGGGATATTTGATCACACTGTGAACCCTGAGATATTGTTATTTAAATAAAATCAACCATAGGTCAGGAGGCAGAGCAAGCCACCATTTGATTGGAAGTAACCATGGAGAGTGAGGGGAAGTCCGGAGGTTGGAGAGAGAGGGGCACAGGAAGTAGATGGGGGGGATATAAGGTTGGAGGAATTTTGTTTCAGATGGAGATGTTTCAGCAGGAGGAAGCTTTCTTTCTGAGATGGTGGCGGAGGAGGAAGTGAGCCGGCTGCTTTCTCTGCCTTCCTGAGCTAGCAGATGTTCACCCCAGCATCTGGTTCCCAAGTCTTTATTGGTAAAATAAAAAGATAAAGACTTAGTGAAAACAGCATTTGCCTCCCTGTGTGGAGACAGATGAGGTGGTGGTGGAGGAGAGCCAAGGTCTCAGCGGCAGGCCAGCAGCAGCTGCTAGGAGGCACAGTCAGCAGCTGAGGAGGCAGCAGGACCAGGTGCAGCTGCTGTGCCACAGCTAAAACCACAGACCCATGCTCCCCAGCTGGTTTCTGCTGGATGCTTTGGATGTCCAATTAGATGATGTTTTGCTATCTGTCTACCTATCTATCATCTAGCTAGCTAGCTCACTCATTTAGCTATAATTTCTATCTATTATCCATGTATTTATCATCTATTTATGGATCTATGGTCTACTGATGTATTGGTTTATCCTATCTATGTATCCATGCATCCATGCATCCATGCATCCATGCATCCATCCATCCATCCATCCATCACCTATTACTTGTTCATTCTTTTACTTTAGCTTGTTGTAAACTTAATAAACCCATTCATTCAAAACACCAAGTATGGTGGTCATAGACCATTCCCTGGACCACTCAGAGAATTTGTTGTTGTTGTTGTTATGGGGGTAATTGGAAGAATAGATTGTATACATGTATGTAATTTTCAAGGAATACGTTTAAATGACAATGCCTCACTCAACCCAGTGTAGTGGTGAACACCTTTAATCCCAGCACCTGGGAGGAAGAGGTAGCCGCCTTTTTCTTCACAGTGTTCCTCCTGCCTGGAAATCCTGCCTAGCAATTGGCTGTTCGGCTTTTTATTAAACCAATCAGAGTGACACATCTTCAAGGGCAGCGAGGTTGCGTCTTAGCTTCGGAGTGAGCTGGTTTTCACCCCAGTATTAGACTCCCAAGTAAAATAGAACAACAGAGACATAACTAAAAGCTCTATTTAGTCACAGCGGGGCAGTGACTGAGGAGCTGCAGTCAGTAACCAGAGGACAGTAGATTAAGGTGCAGCCTCTGTGCCAACAGTAAAACTAAAGGAAGGCCAGACCTTTAGTTTTAGGGAAAACATGCTTGAGCTCCCCGCTGTGGAATCTCCCCGGCATTAAAGGCGTCCTACCCCAGGGGTGCCGGCTGAAATAATTCGGGATGCATTCTAGGCGGCAGGGTTTCACGCACCCCACAGGGTGCGAGGTTGGAAACAGTGTGGGATCCGAGGTTGGAAATAGCGCTGTCTTGCTCACTCACTTCTGAGCTGTTCTCCGAGGACCCTTTGCTCGATGGCAGATGTGTAGAGACTACTATAAGGGGCATTTCCATCCCTTGGTGGCATTTCCTTGTCTTACTAGCTAGCCGAGACATTCTTCAGAATGCCCAGGTTGATGACAAGAAACAAAGTCATCAGCTGGCCTGTAGAATCATGCCCTTCCCTCTGGGCGGACCTCCAGGTCAGCCTGAATGACGGGATTCTAGGATAGTGTCTAGGCGCTGCTCCCTGAACGTAAAATAGCGACTGTGTGCGGATGGTACACTCTCTTTCACAGGACCCAAACAGGAGAGCTGGGGATGTTTCCAGCACTGTATCACCCGGTCCTAACCCTGACGTGGACCCAGCCGGCTGCTATTCCAGGTACAACCTCAGATCAATTCTGCAAATATTATTGGAAGTCTGTTTACTGACGAGCGCCATACTAGGAAACTGGAGGCATGGCGATTATAGTCTCGTTTATCAAAATTGTTCTTGGAATGCTAATGCTGCACAAGTTATAGCTTCTTTGAAGTTCAGGTGCTTGATTCGCAAAATGTGGTTTTTACTAGGCCTACAGGGAAATATTGTGGAATGCAGTGGGTCAAAACCCTTAGAACAGTATTTCTCAACCTGTGGGTTGAGACACCCCCTCCCCCCCCAAACCCCGGGTCGAATGTCGTTTCACAGGGGTCACTTAAGACTATCAGAAAACACAGATATTTACATTATGATTTTATACCAGGGCCGGAGGGGGTGGGTGGTCACCAGAACATGAAGAACTATATTAAAGGGCCGCAGCATTAGGAAGGTTGAGAATCTCTGCCTTGGATGACTGGCCTGTGTTAAGTACCTGATCAATAATAGGCAGTGTTCTTTTTAAAATATTTGTGTTCTCTTGCAGTTTACTACTCTCCAATGGAGGGATGTGAATCTCAAAATAAGATTAAGGTCCTTGCAAAGCATCTGAGGGAGTGTGTTTGCCCTTCGTGTTGTGTGGCCTCACAATCAGAAGGTGCCACCTTTGAAGGAGAGAGCAAGCCCTCAGCAGACGAGGAATCAATAGACACATGATCTCGTTTTCCCGGGGCCAGAAGTGTGAGCAATGTCTCAGGGTAAGGAATCTTATTCTCCAGCCTGAATGGGCTAAGTCATGACTATTACACCTGCAGCCTTGAAGCCGACGGAACGCACAGGGTAGCTGGGAAAACCAGTGTTGTGAGTTGATGGTAGGTAAGAGTCTACTTGGGTCTGCACGCGGAGGCTCTGTGGGAACATTTGGGGATGGGAGCTGGACAGGGTTGGGGAACGCCATAGTTTGAATGACAATGGCCTTCATAGGCTCTAGGCTCGTAGTTTTGCATACTTGGTCGTCAGCTGGCAAGGATTAGGAGGTGTGGCCTTGATGGAGGAGGTAGGCGTGTCGCTGTGGGTGAACTCTGAAGTTTGAAACCCTCACACCAGGCCCAGTCCCTCTCTGTGTGTCTGCTACTTGTGGATGACCGCTATGCCCGCCTGCCTGCTGCCACCCCGCCCCATCCCCACCGCAATGGCATGGACTCTCTCTCTGAAGCTGTAACAAAGCCCCAGATGAAACGTTCTCTTCTGTAAGTCGTTTTGAGCATGATGTCTCCTCATAGCAACAGAACAGTAACTAAGACAGGGAGTTATTTAAAGGAAATAATGGCTTAGGTAAGACAAAGCAATGGCTAATACAATTACTAGATATGGGAGGAGTTTGGAGGAGAGAGGTCATTCTGGGAAAAACACTGTGTAGTCTGTAGGTGACCGAGGACTGGAGAAGCAGAAGGGTGAAGACAGGAGAAGGGCAGACCATGAAAGCCAGCGTGGATTTACTCTGGAGCTCGGAAAAACATGGGCTTTTCTGTTGGACTTTGACATTTGGACATTGCTGAAAAAAATGAATGCAGCACATCATTTGTTATTCTACTTTAAAATGTAGTATTATGTGTGCAGGAAGGAGGAATTTCATGAGTGAGTTCTGTCAAACACCTAGGGAAGAAATAATACCCACTCTGCACGAGCTTTCTAAAATAACGAGATCCCTGACAAGCTCTTATCACTGTAAACATACACTTGTTTTCTAATCCAGTACCACCCCCAGGATCATTTGCAAGAGGAATGAACTCGAATGTCCACAAAAAGATTGTATATGAGTGCCCATAGCTCCTTCTTCATAATAATTAAGTACTAAAAACACTGTAAGTTAACTGATAGAATCCACAAACTAATTACATGACATCCCAGCCATCAAATAATGCTATGTTAAACCATAAAAAAAACAGTATGCTAATACCTGTATAAAAGGCTGTGTGCTATATTATTCCATTTCTGTAACATTTTGCAAGGCAGTTTAGACATTTCTGGGAAATGGGATATGTGTATGGCTGGGTCCGAAAATAAGTGTATCTTTACTGTGATTAAAAAAGAAAACTGTTAGGTATTTTGTATTTAGAGAGTTTATGTGGAGTGTGTGTTATTTCTTCACTATGTGTTTGGCAGAATTCACCCCTGCAGTCTTTGGAACCTGATATTCTTTTTCTTTAATAAAAGCAGGGCTATACAAACTGTCCACTTTGTTTTGAGTAAGCGTTGGCACTTGGTAGTCTGCTATTCTGTGGTCTTCTGTAGGTTGCTGTCCTAGAACTATCTTTTAATTTCCCAGCTGCTACACTGATCACCTTATTAGTAGTTTTCAGTGCTATTTTGCTATTTTGTATAGATGTGCAAATATTCACATGCTTGCACACACACACACACACACACACACACACACACACACACACACACACACACACCGCTCGATGACAGAGTTTGAGGTCAAGTTTCCTTAGTTGCCTACTCCATCTTGTTTTGTGAGGGCTCTCGCTGTGGTGTCTGAATGAGAATGGCCCCCCAGAGGCTCCGGTCTTTGAGCACTTGATTGGAATGTTATTTGGTAAGGTAGTAAATGTAGTGAGAGATTCACTTTGTCGGCACCCGAGGCACTGACGTCGCCCACTGGCGGGAGGGGACAGGGCCGGATGTGACCAGGGGAACTAGGTCTGGGGAAGCCCCCTCCCCACCCCACCCCCAGCGCTCTCTTGCTTGCTGGACTGGGACAGAGGGCATCCGGAGGCGTCCTTGGGACTGGAACCTGCTGGCGGTCATCTGTCTCTGCTGTAAGTTATCTCTCCCTGAATAAACATGTATTCGGCCTATCTGTTTTCCCCATCCTTATAAACCACGATAGGTAAAGGCTTGCGGGAAGGACCCTGTCAACTGGAGACAGTTTTAAGGGTTCGAAGCCTCCCATTCCACTTCTGTTTGCTTTTGCCTCTGTGTTGTGCTTACAGTTGAAGATGCGATGTGCTTTCTTAGCTTCCTGCTCTGGTCTGCTGATGCCATTTTTTTTTTATTCCTCCTCTGGCACTGTAACCCCCCAAATAAACTGTTCCTTCTGAAGGCTGTGGCGTTTTGTCACGGCAACAGAAAAGTGACAAATACACTCACGGATCCCAAGGCTTAGCAGTCTGGCCTGGCTGCATTTGTGGTCAGCACGTTCCAGGGACCCCTCTTTCTCTGTGCCTCGATCCTTGCCTAGCACTGGCGTCCAGCTTTTATGTGGGCGCTGGGACCCACAGTAGGGTCCTCATGCTCGTGTGGCAGGGACGGACCAACTCAGCCGCCTGCCCTGCTCCATTCTTACTCTGGGCATTCTGCAGCTAGGCTCGACAGAGCACGATGCAATTAATCTAGTTGAGAATAAGTGTGTGGCTGGGTAAAGCTTGGGAGTCGCCGCAGAGTAGAATGCATTGTAGACTGTGGGCTTAAAATATTATGTCGAGAATGACAAGTAATTGTCCGATGACTTTGCTACACAAATTTGCCTCGGACTCCCTTAGCGCGGCAGGTGGTTGTGAGCCTTCTACCATGGGTCCTGGGAGCCAAATTCTAAGGAGATTTGTATCCCTCCCTCCCTCCCTCCCCCCCCTCTGTGTTTTGTAAGAAACAAGACTTTAATGTTTATTTTAGAATTTTGGTATACAGATACTCACATACTTCTTGTCTGGGAGTATATTAAAACAAAACAGTAAAAATCCGACTTTTCCCTAGACTAGCCTTAATGATTTTGGAGAAAGCCAGGTATTGTGACTTAGGTCTCTAATCTTGACACTGTGGGGGCTGATGCAGGAGAACTGCTGTGAGTTCCAGGCCAACCAGAGCTACAAAGTCAGACCCTGTCGCAGAAAGCAAACAAACTGGAGAGGCTGCAGCGATGGCTCGGTGGTAAGAGCACTTGCTGCTCTTGCAGAGGACCCAGGTTCAGTTCCTAGCACCACCTGGTAGCTCACATTCATTCATTCATTCATTCATTCATTCATTCATTCCAGAGGACCTGATGCCCTTCGCTGATCCCTGCAGGCACTAGGTAGGTATTCATGCTTTTTTGTGGACATACATGCAGACAAAACACTCACACACATACAATAAATGCATCTTTAAAACCTTTTGCACTAGCACTCACAGTTATCTGAATGACCTGTTTTACAGGCAGCGTTCTCTCCCAACCTCATTCCCATGTAAAGTTACCTTTGTTCACATCATTCACTCTACTGAGTCTAAGGTCCACTTGCTTACAACTACAGAACATCTGGGTAAGGTATTTAAGCTTAGTTTTGCTTACACGTAAAATCAGCTTTTTTTTTTCAGTTATCATCAAAGGGTGGTTACAAAAACAGATAGATATACTTTAATATACTTATGGGGAGTGATTGCAGCCATTATATAAGGGTAAGCGCACATTTGTAGATTATATTTCCCCTCCTCCCTCCTTCTCCTCTCTTCCTTCTTTTTTGGTTTTGCAAAACAGGTTTCTTTGTGTAGCCCTGGCTGTCCTGGAACACTCTCTGTAGACCAGGCTGGCCTTGAACTCACAGAGAGCCTCCTGCCTCTGCCTCTGCTGGGATTAAAGGCATGTGTGACCACTTTCAGTTCAGCTAGACTTTGTTTATGGTGAGGCAGGCTCAGCATAACTTTACCACGCTAAGGTGTTGAAATGGTCATATGTGATCAGCTGACTTTGCCCTCAGAAGACGAATACTGCTTTTCCTGTGGTATGTGGAGGGAGCTGTGGTTTGCAGCACCTGCTTTTTTGGCTCTGTCACATGTTTTTGGACAAAGTTGATTGGTTGATCTGGTTCTGTTGCTTCTCAGAATTCTATGCCTAAGCCGGGAATGACATTTGTTGTTTATTTATACGCATTTATTTTGCCTGTCTAGATTACCACACTGTTACAGTAGACTTTGACCCTTGTGAACATGTCTGGAAAGTCAAATACATTTAGAAGCCCAGGGCCAGTGACACCACCAACTGTTCTTTGGGAGGCTATGGAGCAGAAGTTGGAGGTCATTAAAATGAGGAGAAAACTTGTGGTGTGTGTGTTTGTACAGATCTGTATGCAAGCCAGGGCACATGTGTGTGGAGGCCAGAGCACAACCTTTGCCGTCTTTCCTTGAACGCTGTCAACCTTGCTATTTTGAGACGGCCTTTCTCAATGGAGTTCACCAATTAGGCTAGTCGGGGTGGCCTGTGAGCCCCAGGACCCGCCTGTCTTGGCCTCTCCCTGCACCACAGTGGCGGTGGGTTCCACCTTTCTGCACAGGCTCTGGGAGCAAACTCAGGTCTTTGTGTTTACAAGGCAAACACTTCACCAAATAGTCCTTTAGCCTGGGAAGGAAACTTAATATCGCATTCACCCCCCCCTCTTTTTTTTTCATGATACAAATGAGAAAGCAAAAGTTTAGAGGAGTCCAGACAGTGGCTCAGTGGGTAAGGAAGGATCTTGGTGTTCAAACCTGGCAGGTAGGGCTTGATCCCGGGATCCACAGAAAGGAGGAAAGAAAGGACCGATTGCACCGAATGGAACCCACATGACTTAGCGTTTCAGGTGCTATGAGGAGACACCATGACCACAGCAGCTTTTCTAACGGAAAGCATTTCACTGGGGTGGCTTACAGTTCAGAGGGTTAGCCCATTACCATCCTGGCGGGAAACACGGAGTCATGCAGGCAGAAGTGGCGCTAGAGAAGGAGCTGGCAATTCTCCATCTCCATTCTCAGGCAGCAGGAAGTGAACTGAGTGCAGCTCGAGCACCGGAGACCTCCAAGCCCACCCTCAAAGTGACACACTTCCTCTAACAAGGCCATACCGACTCCAACAAGGCCATACTTCCTAATAGTGTCACTCCCTTTGGGGGCCATTTTCTTTCAAAATCGCCATACTACATAAAAGTGGAACTGAGTCCTTCGACCCCCACATATGCACCAGTTGACTCCTCTGACCCCTGCAAGGCACCACAGCCTGTGCAATGGCGTCACCCGAACAACAAGCATATTTATATCCACTAAGGGTCTTGATCTGTGTCCCCTCTTCTGTGCAGCTAGCTGGGATCATCTTCCAAGATGGTCCTAATCGATCTTCCCCGGCGTGTGCAAAGCGTCTCTGCGCACTCTCCCGTGAGGCCTCACCCCTGTTAGGACTGTCTTGAGTGCCCCTCTCACCGCACTAAGATGTTCTCCAGGGGATGAATCCAAAGGCCCAGAGCGCCGGAAGAGCGTGTTTGTTGATTAGGTGAGTCTTGCCCAAGCTCTTTAGTATAGGCAGTCAGACCCACAAGGGATTGAGGAAGAACTTCATGGAAGCTGAGCGCCTCTTGGTTGCAGGCTCAAGAGTGACGCTCTTCAAGAGAGCAAGCCAAAAGGTACGTCAAAGCGTAGGATGAAAAAAAATTACAGGGACCCAAGCTGGAAAGAAGGTGACAAAAAAAAAAAAAAAAAAAAAAAAAGATTCGTTCTGTTCATTTGTTCTGTCATTCTCTGAGTTCTGGTGGGTTGTGTGTGTGTGTGTGGGGGGGGGGCTGATGAGAGTATTAGAGATGTAGCACTGAGGACACAGACCAAGCCTCCACTTACATTTCCACGGGGAAAAGAACAGCTATTGCAATGAGGGTATCAGCAAGTGCACAGGTGAAAGTTAAACTGGAAGAAAAGACATGATGCAGACAGGAATAAAGAGTGGGAAAGGAGGTGTTTCTGAGCAAAGGCCTGGACTCAGCGAACACCTTATAGATATTGGGGAAAGTGCATCTGAGACAGAACAATGGCCCCAAGGCAGGCTTGGCGTATTGAGAAAAAAGGAGACGAGAGGTCAGCACACCGGGGGAGGAGGGAGAAAACACTGCCTTGCACTGGTGAAATCTGTCTTTCCCAGAACTGAAGTCTTGTGATTGATGACCTCTGACTGCACAGTCCAATCTTGTTACAGAGTCCCTACGGCGCTCAAGGCAACCTCTGTTTCTCAGAAGTACTTAAATAGAGGCATTCTGCACGGCCCTCACCATCAGGTTCTCACCTGAGGCTAACAGGCCTGGGATTCACAGTGAACCATGAAGAGATTTTCTCTTCTTCTTTTGTTTCTCTTTAAAAAGCCAAACCAAACCAAACTGAGCCAAGCCAAACCCTCCCCCCTCAAAAAAACCAAACCAAACCAAACCAACCAACCAAACAAACAAAAAACCCAAGCCAAGCCAAGCCAAACCAAACCAAACCAAACCAAACCAAACCAAACCAAACCAGGTTAGCCCTAGCTGGCCTGGAACTCACTATGTAGAGCAGGCTGCCTTCAAATTATAGAGATCTTCTTGCCTCTGTCTTCTGAGGGCTGGGATTGAAGGTGTCTGACATCATCATGTAGAACTTTTTTTTTTTCCAGAGAAAATCTTAGCTGTAACTTGTACCCAAAAGCCTATAAGACTAGGCACGAACATAGAAAAATAAAGTTAGTTCCTCTCTCTCTCTCTCTCTCTCTCTCTCTCTCTCTCTCTCTCTCTCTCTCTCTCTCTCTCAGTTTTTTGTTTGTTTTGAGACAGGGTTTCTCTGTGTAATAGCTCTGGCTATCCTGAAACATGCTCTGTAGACCAGGCTGGCCTTGAACTCACAGAGATCCACTTGCCTCTGCCTCCCAAATGCTGAGGTTAAAGATGTGTGCCGCCACTGCCCCAGCAAGAATTCAGTCTCTTAAACCTAAGAGAGTTACTTCACTTCTGTGGGCAAATATGCTTTGTCCCACTTTTCATGATACAGTCAGTCTTTAAAAATATCTTTAAATTATTTGTGTGTGTGTGTGTGTGTGTGTGTGTGTGCGCGCGCGCGCCGTGTGCATGTGTGTGCGTGCATGCAAGCCATAGCATAAACCTGCCATAGGATGTCTTTGGAGGTCAGATCACAGCCTGTGGGAGTTGGTTCTCTCCCTCCACTGTGTGGGACTCGGAGAGAACTCGGTTGTCAGGCTTCATGGCAGGCATCTTCATACACTGAGCCATCTCACTGTTTAATTCAGGGTGTTGGGGGCGCTCTCTTATTTTCCCACTATGGATATACACTTAGGTAAAGAGAATTATCTCTCCACAGTCAGATAAAAGGGGTTTCCCACAAAAGAAACTCATGTGGAGTTCTGGGGTGGTCACACATAATGGCTGAGGCCTGTGGCCAAAAGGAGGACCACGCTCTGGCCAAAGACGGTGGCCACTCCTCTACTTCTGCTGATGCTGTCTGTAGGGAATGGGGTCTCACGTTGGCAGATCATATTCTGGGGCAGGGGAGGGAGTTAATCTGGAAATACTGGGGAATGAAATCTATGGATTTGTAATCTTTCTGGTGCACCCACCGACTAATCTGAAGACGTCAGCCCATGAGCAGGTGGTTTGTAGTTCCTACATTTATGAGAGTTTCCGAGAAAGCTTTGATTTAAACATCATCAACAGCCTCCACCCATCAATATGCACTTTTGTGGGAAAACCGGAGGGCATGGCCACCTGCTCCGTTCTTAGGTCTCAGACGTTGGGAGGGTGACTTCCATCTACCTCAATTCTCCCAACTCCCAACTCTGTCTCGGGACACTGAGTCCATGGGTCCTACCTTCTCCCCTTCCTTTGTCCTCCAGAGAGTCCTCTGTTCAGGGGATGGCACTCAGTCTTAGGACTCCTCCACTCCTCCTCTGAATCCCTCCACACTTAGCCCAGCCACAGCTTGAGAATGCCCTGGCTTACAGCTCCAGAAACCCAAACAAACCAGGCCAGGGAAAATAAAGTCATCAGCTCCCATATCCATGAAACCCAAGGAAGCACAGTGGGTTGGATGCCAATGCCCAGGGATCTCCTTCTGTCCCTCTGGCCACAGCTTTCTCTCCTGGTCGTCTTCATTCTTCTGTGTGGCCTAAAATGGCTTGACCTACTTGGTCATCATTGCTGTTTTTCCTGAGCAGTTATAATCAGTCTTGAAGACAAGGATCTGGTTGCCTGAGCGGGTTGTGACATTAGACAAGGCCTTGTGTCCCAGGGCATGAGTCACTCCTGTGGATAAACCAGGCTTACGAGTGTTCTAGAAGAATGAATGGGGTAGACAGAGCTCAGGGAGTCCGTGAGAGCCTGAATAGAAGAGTATCACATATTTTTATTGGGGAACACTCAGCAGAGAGCCACCAGGGGCGCTGGAAGTTGCAGTCACATCTCTGACCACCACACAAGGAAGACAGTGAGACTGCTCCCCTCTTAACTTTTAAAATAGTTACAGCAGCAAACAAGAAGCTCTACCTCTATCAAGCCAGGTAGCCTAAAGTCATGGGCGGGGAAAATGTCCACTACAGCCTGGTCCCAGAAGCAGAGAGGGCTGAGGGGGCTGTGTGTGGTGGCTGTGCAGATGAGGGAATGTGACACGTTTGAAGAGGAGGGGTAGTGGACATTGAAACCGACTTCTGTAAGTTGTAGAAACCTGTCAGTTCCAGTATTAGCATATCCTCATTACAGAACAAACACGTCCAGTCTGGTGCCCTTCAAAGGGGTGTTCAAGTCCAGGCCATCCATCAATGCAGGCAGCTCTTTAGTTTTGTGAACCGCCCTCCCATCCACTCCTGGTGTAGAATCATAGTAGGGATTAGGCATAGTCAGTATCTTGCCCATCTGAACTGACATGTTCTTAAGCATCAGCAACAGGATGACATCACTTTTTGACCCCCTTCTAAATTTTATTTATTTTAGAATTGTATTTATTTATTTTTTATGTGTGGAGTGTTTTGGCTGTTCATGTGTCTATGCATTGTGTTTGTGCCTAGTGCCCTCAGAGGCCAGAAGAAGGCATTGGATCCCCAGGAACTGGGGTTACAAGTGTTTGGGAGCTGCCATGTAGGTGCTGAGACTTGAACTTAAGCCCTTTAGGAGAGCAGCCAGTAGTCTTAAGCACTGACCTGCCTGTGAGTTTTAAAGATGAGCCAGAACCCCAGGGAATCAAATTCCATGAAGTTCCGGGGCAGCCAGAGATGGGAGCTTGTGGTGGGAATGTGGGGGAAAGGGAGACAGCACTATCCATGCAGAGGAAACCCACACCCTCTGAGGTGGAAGGATGGTAAATACACGAAATAACAACTACTCTGTAGAAAGAGTATGTATGTAGCTAGTTGTTTTCCGCCAGCCCACCTGGTCCCACCACTGTGCCAGCCCCAAATAACATGCAGAGTCTGTATTTGATATAATTGTTGGCCAGTTACTATCATTTCTTATTGGCTAGCTCTGTCTTAAATATTAACCCATTTCTATTAATCTAAGTATTTCCACGTGGTCTCATCTTACCGGCCAGAGTGGCTGACGTTCTACCACTTGGGTCTCTCCATGTTGACTCCTCCTTACTACTTCCTCTTTCCTCCTTGTCTCCTAGCCCCGCCTATCTTGCTTTCCTATTGGCCAACAGTGCTTATTCATTAACCAGTATGAGAAACATATTTATAGAATGACATCTCCCATCAAGTATGCTAAGCATCAAAGCTCTTCTCATGGATTATTTCAATTGTCACAGCATCTTGTTGGGCAAGATGTTGGCAACATGTTTCCTCATTGGGGTACCAGGCACAACATGCGTGCGTGCGTGTGCGCGTGCGTGCATGCGTGTGTGTGTGTGTGTGTGTGTGTGTGTGTGTGTGTAAAATTACGTGGTAAGTCTTGATAAGAAAGGGAGATTAAATAAAGACCTAACGAAATTGGGCGAAACCATACAGACATATGAACTAGCTCAACAAGTGGAGGAAAAAAGACCCAAAGCAGAGGCCAGCATGGTTTTTCAAAGGACAAGGTATCCAGTGTGACTGAAGCTGGCTGAGTGGGGCTCAAGCTCCAGGAAACAACATACGAAAGGGAAGTGGAAAAGGATCTTATAAAACCTTGCAAATGATAGGACTTGGTCTTTTATTTGGGTGCCATGCAGTCATTTGGCTTGGGTGGGAAGAAGAATGTGGGAATGACCCAGTTTCAACATATTCACTCTTGACTCTCTGTCAGGAGTCTGCAAAGGGGCAAGGAAGCCACTTAAGAGACATGGCGGTGATCTGGGTGGTTTGTCCTGGTATGCACTTGACATGTGGCAAGTGTTTCAAGTCTCCGTTTATTGTGAAATTGGAATGGAAAGATTGGCCAACAGGTGCGTATGAAAAGCAATCAGTTGGGTGATGCGCTGAGGTTTCTGACCTGAGCGAATCAAACACTGGAACTGGTGGCATGAGAGGCAGGGATGGTGCAAAGGAAGGGTGTGTTTCTGTTTTTGTCCTGAGTGGGAGGGATCACCAGGACTCAGGCTGGGATATTCTGTTGGAATTTAGACATCCCCAGAGGTGATGCTGAGGGCCAGGGTGATAGGTGTGTGTGTGTGTGTGTGTGTGTGTGTGTGTGTGTGTGTGTGTGTAGGGGTCCTTCAGTGCTGAAGTTCAAGGTCAATAAGATACACTCTACTTTAGGGCAATTGGAGACATTGATCCACAAGTGACTTTGGCAAAATAATGACTATCAAAAATACTGAATGAAAGAATGGCAGATTTAAAAATTCACCCCTATTCAGTTACCCTCAAATACCTACTCCTCCTTTCTCCACATTCCACATGCAAACTGCAAAATTGCATAATTTTGTTCTTCCCTTTTTGCTTGCCAGGATCTCATAGACATTTGCTACATGGCTCCAACAATGTTTCTAGAGGATTAAAAAGGCTGACAAAATGCTGGGCATGAAATATTCTAGAAACCAAAGTTGAAAAATCCTACATAGCTTGGTGTCCTGACAGGGAGCTGTGTGCCTACAGTAATCTTTGTGGACAGTCAGTGGCTCCTTATTGAGGTGACTGAGCTATGATGTGAATGATGGCAGTCTTCCCTGCACTGGATCAGGGAGAGAGACATTCTAGAAAAAAGTCTGTGCAAAGGCCCAGGTAGCAAAAATGGAAAAATATCCCCTACAGGTTTATGTAAGTTTGAATACTGCTTCCTAACTGGTGGTAGTAAATTGGAAGGTTGTAAATCCTTTAGGACAGTGATTCTCAACCTGTGAGCTGGGACCCCATTGTCAGCTCTGTCTCCAAAAAAGGCTTAGGTGACAGTAAGCATTCATACAGTATCAAAATTACAGTTATGAGGCGGCAACGAAATAACCTTATGTGGGGGTGGGGGGCCACCACAACATAAGGAACTGTATTAAAGGGTTGCAGCATTAGGAAAGTTGAGAACGTCCGTCCTAGGCGGTGGGACTTGGCTAAGGAAGTGGGTTGCAGGAGCGGGACCCTGGAGTGGTAGAAGCAAGCGATTATACCTCTTTCCTACCCCACCTCTCCTCCAGCCGACTGTAGCACCACTCCTGCTTCTGTGGAGGGAGGCCTCCAGTTCCCAGGCCATGCCGTGCCTGCGCCGGGCTGTATCCTATAAACCACGCATCAAAATCAGTCCTTCCTCACCTAAAATGCCTCTTCTAGGGGTTTGGTCATAGCAATCAGTAAAGTAACACCGCTGGGCTATTTATTCCAATTGACAAGTAGGAATTAATGTAATTTACACACACACCTTTAGGAGTGCAGAAGCATAGGCACACACTTTTCTCTGGGGATCTCTATCAAGAAAAAAAAATCATCCATACAGAAAATGTTGACCTCAGTGAACTCCAGACATTTTAGCGGTTCAAAAAGTTTAATTTGAACCTCCAGCTACAGAGACTCCATGGGGATCTGATTTGTTCAACCATGTTAACCTTTCACTAACAGCATGCGTCCAGCTTTTAATTTTACAGAAAAGGTTAGGGGCGTGAAGTAGGTGAGCACCCCGTTCAGCTTCTCAACTGTTTTGCACAGGCTTTTTTAAATTTCAGGAAGCTCACCCTGCTTATCAAAGATTCCAAGAACACAGCCCTGTGCTTACAAAGTCCCTGTAAGCTGCGCTGTGTCTCCTCATTCATCTTTCTGTCACTGTCACGCGTATAGAATTATTTAAGAGAAAAAATTTACTGCAGATAAAAATTGGTCCAGGGCTCCTGGCCTTGGAGCTGGTTGGTTGTGTTTCCTTCCACGGCCGGCAGGCGGGGCACGAGGCAAGGCTTGGGAACCGCGCCTTCCCCACCCTCTCCTGGCCTCCCTTGCCCAACTTCCCCATAGCCGCAGCTTCAACTAAAAGTGGCCATTGACCTTTCAAGCTTTTGAGCAGTGATGCAACAGAATACTATTTCAAAGAAAAATGGTTATCGAAACTTTGAGTCCGGTTTTCCCATGAGTGTTATTTTTTGTTTGTTTGTTTTTCTGCAAAAAGTAGGTCACATTTAAAGTGGGTCACGTTTCAGGGCCCAGCGAGCCTGCATGTGGGCTTGGAGGCCAGGTGGCCTCCCACAGAGTACAAGGTGAGGGTCCCAATAGGAAGAGGTGCTGGGCTCCACGAGAATTCCGGGTCCCCGACATTGCAGGGCATCACAGACACAGACAGACACACCGGCCAGTCACCCGGCAACCCACAGGTGCACAGGTAAGGGCAGCTCCTCTATAGGCCAGGCAGGTGGGCTGGTGGGCCTCTCGGGCCTCCGAATGACTCTTTGGAGTTGAGCGGAGGATGGGGGAGGAGCTGGGCAAGGCTGGTGCAGGGGACTGCCCGCCCGAGCTCCGGGGGGAGGGATCGAGGCAGTCTGCGCCGACCGCTTTAAGGAGGCGCTCGCTCTCCTCCGCCTTCTAGGACACTGGCGGAGGGGGCCGCCTCTGATTCGCTTCCTGAGGCCCCCGGGAGTGGTCGTCGACCTGGACAGTAGCCTGCTGGCCCCGGCTCCGGGTGTCTTAGAGCGGGAGGGACCCCTCCCCGCCCCGCCCCGCCCGTCATGCACCCTGCGGCGGAGGGTCGCGTCTGGCAGGCTGGTGGCAGTGTGGTTGGCTGGAAAAGGGGTCCCCTCCTCCAGGACGGGCTGGAGAGAGCGGGTACTGCTGTTGGGGGGCGAGGGGGGTGCACCAAGGTGGTGAGCTGACGCGGACAGGGGCAGACACTGGCCGCCTAAAAGGCATTGGCTGCGGACGTCCCCGAGCACCCCGAGGTGCAGGGTCAGCGGAGGGCGGAGTCCCAGGCTTGCAGCCCGCCGCACCGCGTTCGGGTCTCCAGCCGGCTCCCTTGAAGCCTGCGCATTAGCGCCCGAGCCTCTCTAAAGCGCTGGCGGGGGCTGCGGGTCACGTGAGGCGGATTCCTGGAAAGTTCCTGGAAAGCGAGGCCGGCGAGCGGGCGGGGCGCGAGGGGCGGGAGGCGGGCAGCGGGCGGGCGGCGAGGGAGGGAGGCGCGCGGGGCTGGGAAGTCGCGCGCACACTCTGCTCCGGGGACAGGCGTTTAACTCTTGCCAAGTCTCTGCCGCCGCCGCGGCTCGCGGGCCTTGGGCTTCGCTTGAAGCATGAGCCTCCCCTCCCGCAGCCGCCAACGCTGTGCGGGGCGCGGACGGGGCGCGCCGGGGCTCCGGGCGCGCGGACTCCACATCCCTTGTGCCCCGAGCCCGGAAGCTTGCGGCAGGTACCGCTCGCGAAGCCCGGAGGCTCCGCCCGGGGGACCGTGGTGGCGGCGGGGGGTGGGGCTGAGGGCGGCGGGTGCGAGCGCTGGAGCCGGCGCACGGCCTGGGCTTCCTCAGTTTAGGGCTCCCCGGGAGAGTTCGAGCCGCGGCTCTGCCCCATCTGGACGCAGCTGCCTCCCCTCCCGGGTTCATCCTCGGCCACGAGAAGTCTCCAGAGCCCCCACCCCCCAAACAACTGCTATCCAAATTTATAATCCTAATAACCTGATCTCCCGCTCCTCCCCCCCCCAGCCTCCGCCCTTGCTGCCCCCACCCCCTTCTCTTTCGCCCATCTCCTCGGCCGCCTCGGCTGGAGGGAAACCCGGCACTCGCGAGCGGGGTTGTCAGCCTGGGGTGGCGAGGGGTGGGGGAGCGAGGCGACGATCCCCGGGATTTTTGTCTGCCTTTGGCGCAGCGGGGTCCGGCTGCTTCTGCCGAGCGCAGAGCCGGTTGCATCCCCAGGCGTCTGGGTCTTGAAATAGACGTCCAGGGGGGAACTCAGACGGGCACCCTCCTTTCCCGGCTCCCCGTCCCTCCCCATGTCCGCTGGGGAGGCTTCCTGGAGCGGAGGCGGCGGAGGTAAGACCTCGGTGCGGGTTGATGGCGCGTCCCGCTGCGCTCGCTCTGCGGGCTCAACCCCGGCCTCGTCTGCAGCTCGGGCGGGGGCTGCCGGCTCGGGCCGATTCCTCGACAGCGCCCGCGGCGGCGGCTGCAGGAGCAGCGTCCCGCGTTTCCGAGCGGCCGCCGCTGCGCCCCCCGTGCTCCGGGAAGCCCGTGGCGGGGATGCCGCGGCCGGCACAGTGCTAGCCAGCGCCCCGCAGCACCCTCGGCTGGCCACCCAGGAGCCCCGCGGCGCTTTTAGGGCGTGGGACCAGGTTTTGGTGGACGCATCCTCCCAAGGGCCCTGGGGCTGCTCAAAATGTGGGATGGAAATGCCAAGTGCAGAGAACTGCCATGTTCTTTGCATTTATTATGTTTTTTTTCCAGACTTGCCCATGACAGAGGCCTATCCCGACCCGCAGGTGACTGTTTCCTAAGCTGCCTGTGTGTGATGCCAGCACCGTTCTCGGGCGGGAAAATACCTTGTTTACCCTCACTCACACCCCGTCTCCCACCTCGCCCCGCCACTCAGGCCAACTCTAGTGCCTGACGTCTCTGCTCTCTTTTTACTTTTGTTTTTTTTTTTTTTTTTTTTCTTCCTTTTCCCAGAGCTGGGCAGGGCGTTAACTGGGTGTTTGGGGTTAAATGGTACAGAAGTACGCAGGCGGAGGAGTCCCTGGGATTTTCCACGTGTCTGAATCCCCACCCCCACCCCGGCCCTAGGGGTCCGGTCCAGACTGACCCAGTGTCTGCCCGTTGTCTCTTCACAGGCCATCTGTGGGTGACCGTGACTGCCAGAGACTTTGCCACACCATCCTGCCGGAGTTTGGAGAGAGGGACCCGGCTGCTTCCGACCCCCTCCCCCTCCGCCACCATTTCGGACGCCCCGCACAGACTCGATCGGGGATACCTTGTGACTTGCGGGGAGGGCGCGAGGTCCCCCGGCCCCAGCTCGGGCGACCACCTGTCTCTGACGAGTTGACTCATCTCTCATGACCCTGCGGTGCCTGGAGCCCTCCGGGAATGGCGCGGACGGGACGCGGAGCCAGTGGGGGACCGCGGGGTCGGCGGAGGAGCAGTCCCCGGAGGCGGCGCGTCTGGCCAAGGCCCTGCGCGAGCTCGGTCAAACAGGTAGGGAGCAGGCGGCGGGCGAGGAGTGCGACCCAGAGCCGGCGCCGCCCGCAGGGCGGTGGCGGAGAGCGCGGCTGGGACGCGGGCCCAGGTGGGGACGGCTGCAAGCGCTGCGACTGTCCCGGCTCCGCAGCAGGGCGGGATCTTAGCGGAGGACGCTGGCTCGGGCGGGGGACGGAGCGCCAGCTGCACTCCCCGGGGATGGTCTCCCGGTGCGGTGACCCTGGGCTGCTTGCGCCCGCGGTTCGGGCTTAGGCGCCCCGGCTCGCACCCGCGTGGGAGAAAAGCGGCCGGCGCCTCCCGGCTCCCGCCTGGCTGCGTGCGCTCCCGGGCTCAGCCGCCGCCGCAGCCCGGGACCCGGGCGGCCAATTGGGACGCAGCCTGGTGCAGCGCAGCTGCGGGGCGGCCCGGCCGGGAGCAGCCGGCCAGGGCCGAGCCCGGGGCGGCTCCAGGTACCGCACTTGTGCGCAGCGCGGAAGCGGCACCCAGCATCGAAAGGAAAAGAAAAGAAAAAAAGCGTGTCTATGTTTTTCTCCCGAAAACAGTTCTTGTGACTAAAGTCTGTCATGAGGCAAGACAACTTTTGGTAGCAGTAGGGGCTGAGGGGTGGGGCACGAGTTCCAGTCTTTTCTCTCTGCCCCAGGCTTTCCCTCCTCGGCAAAGTTTCACGGCTATATTATATATTGGCGGTGTGTGTGCGTGAGGGGGGTGACGCCGAAATGGAGGGCACATTGTTCTGACTTATTAAATGATCTGTCTTGTGTCACTTTTGTAAGCGAGATTCTGGATATGACCAAGTCAATCAAATAGAGATTTCAGAGAACAGGGGTTGTAATACAGTTTGAACTAGGGCAAAGTCCAAAAGAATATAGCGAAGATTGTACACTTCAAGTGCCAGATCTCTGCACTCTCTTTTCCCCAAACGTAGCTAGTTTTAATCAAAGCACTCTGCTATCCAGGGTTTCCAAAAGAGGTCCAACATTACAAGTTCTTTGGGGCAGGCAGGTCTGGGGGGCAGCATCAGCCATTCAGAAAACATGCTTTTGTTTTTATTGGAAATATTGGAGATTAGTTTTCACTCTTCTCCCAAACTTACTTCTCTTTTACTTAGTAGGTTTTTGTCTCAATTAAACTGTATTGAAAGTATCATTTTTTTTTCCTCCTCAGCCAAATATGTCTATCATATTACAAAAGTTCTTTTGGGTCATTAGGAAAAAAAGTCTTAACATGGTTTAAAGAAGCATTACAGAAAGTTATTTTTAAAAAAAGATAGGCTTACGGCTGTGCCTAGAATGGGCTTAAATTTTTATTAAATACCTACCAAAAGATTTGTGATAGATCCGGTACACTTTGAGTCACAGGCGTTTTTACAAAAGTGGGTACAACAAGGAAGATGAGGTGCGCATGATGGTGCAGGCCTGTAAACCCCTCAACTTGGGAGTCGGAGGCAGAAGGACCACAAGTTCAAGGTTATCCTTGGCTACAGAGTAAAACTGATGCCAGCCTGTGCTACTCCAGGCCCTGTCTCAAAAAAAAAACTAAACTAGCAAAATCACTGCCAAGTTACGGACCGTATTCTAAAAACCCTTATAATAACTTTCACTTTCTTTTCTTTTTTCTTCTTGAATGAAACCCCTCCCCACCCCAGGATGGTACTGGGGAAGTATGACTGTTAATGAAGCCAAAGAGAAATTAAAAGAGGCGCCAGAAGGAACTTTCTTGATTAGAGATAGTTCGCATTCAGACTACCTACTAACTATATCTGTTAAGACGTCAGCTGGACCGACTAACCTGCGGATTGAGTACCAAGATGGGAAATTCCGGTTGGACTCTATCATATGTGTCAAGTCCAAGCTTAAGCAGTTTGACAGTGTGGTTCATCTGATTGACTACTATGTTCAGATGTGCAAGGATAAACGGACAGGCCCGGAAGCCCCCCGGAATGGGACTGTCCACTTGTATCTGACCAAACCTCTGTACACTACAGCACCCTCTCTGCAACACCTCTGCCGACTGACCATTCACAAATGTACCGGTGCCATCTGGGGACTGCCTTTACCAACAAGACTAAAAGATTACTTGGAAGAATACAAATTCCAGGTATAAGTATTCCTCTCTTTGGAACACATGCCTCATGTAGAATATTTCCCAATGCAGCTATGTAAACGAGAGCCCGCAGGCCCTTCTCTGGGTGTCATGGCGCAGAATTCTTTCTTCAGGGCATCTGAGCTCAATCTAATTTAAAGGTTTGAAGGTGTAGCTAGGTATTTTTAAAAATCCCCCTAGGTAGTTTCAGCTGAGTGATGCCTCCTCTCCTACGGCTGATCAAGACCAAATGGCCCTTAAAAAAAAAGAAAGAAAGAAAAGTCCCAAGTAAAGGCGAGGGGAAATTGCTCCCAGAATGACTTGCCTTTTTCCGGGTTCCTATGCATGGGGTCAGAAGTCCAAGCTCCATAGGAGAGACAGTATGGAGTACTGAAGGAGGGAAAGGCCCTGGCTGACCCAGGCTCAGCTCGCCTTTCTAGATGCCTGGTGATCAGTCTGTTAGAACAAGGTATGCTTTCCATTCTGATGTATCCAGTAGGAGTTCTGTTAAAACGATCATGCTTGTATTTACTCCTCTTTTTTGCAATTAACCAAGTCAACCAAAAACCAGTCACCTTGAGGTCCTGTATTTGTCTTTTTACTACACGTATGAACTCTCCCCTGACGAGTACTGTAGTAAATCCACTTCAAGGCAGCCTTACTTACAGACACATTTCAAACTGGTGCAAACAGAAAAGACATCTCTCTTTTCCTTTAAGGCTAAAGACAAGAATGTCATGCTATACAGGTGCAACTCAATCCTCGATAATAAAACCCAGTGTGGACAGAGACATTTTACCCCTTGAAGTAGCTGTGAGTCCTAACCTCTTGCCATTGATTTTTGGAAAAGGCTTCACAAGTTTCCGAGTTGTCCTTGAATTGTCTGAGCACAGCTGTTTCCTTCTACCGTGTAGAATACTGACTTACTTTTCCTTCCAGATATAGGGGGTACCTGCCTGTTTTTCAGAGTGTTTATTTACTGCTGTTACTATTTGATTAGAATGTATTAAATAATAAAGAAAAAAACCCTCTGACTTTTACAAGTTGCATTTATTACTTGGAGTTATAGGTGTACATTTCCATGGTAATCAAAGGTTGTCATAAAAACGGCTGTTGAGTGAAATAAACTAAGCAATCAGCACAGGGTAGAACAGTAACTCACTCACGTCCAAATAAGGGCTGCACCTGTGCTTGTGTTTTAGTGAGAGTGGTTTGCAGACTAGTGATTGTCAGACAGCCTGGTCCTGTGTAAGTTGGACAGGCATACCCCTCATGCTTTTCATGTTTTCAGAAGGAACGGCTTAGCAACGGTTGAAATCATGATCTGATCTTTGAACAAGTTGAGCAGTTGCAATACTAAATAAAAATGACAAGTCTTTTGGTCATACGGTCACATGGTCTCACGACTACTGCGAATGTGTTATCTTTTTTGGAGTCTAGACATGTATTCTTGCCACCCTGCACGTTTTCCCTGGCAACCCATAAGACTTGAGTGTTCCAGGTGAAATGTGAACCTGGCATACCATGAATATACTCTGAATAGAAAATTATCAAGTGCAGTAATAGAGCTTGCTTCTCACATAGCTTACCTTGCCTTTTTTTTTTTTTTTTTTTTTTTGAAATCCCAAACAGTTTTAACACCTGGAAGGAATTAGTAAGCCTATCCAAACACGAAGGATTGCTGGGTGTGGCTTCAGAAGAGCCTCTGTAGTTACTATTTAAATGAGAGCTGGTTTTACAGTCTGGTCCATGGTGGGCACTAATAACCTTTTTATTAGGATATTTAGCTGCCGAGTTTTTCTTCTTCGCGACTCCCTTTCACACGTGGACATTTCTCTGGTAGAGTGCTTGACTCCTGACAGATCTGTCATATGATCAGTAGCAAGGGGCTTTGTGGAATTCCTTCACAGGTCCCCTGCAGTCAGGAGGCATGAATGCCTGTGGAGTTATGACAAGTTCCGCATTATTGCAGCAAACGGCCTGCCGTTGGGGACCGTCCAGACTTCTCTGCATTGGGCTGTGAAACCGATCGCTTGATTTTCCCAGCCCTCACAATTCTAAGGAAGTTGATAGGCATCAGGGGACAGAGGCTTTTGCTTTATAGTTTCTGATGTCTATTTATTGAGTTCCTGTGTGCCAGCCTCTTACTCAGCACCTTATCCGTATTATCTCATTTGATTCTACAAGGGCTAAGAGAACAAAGTACAGTATTACGGGAGCCGACTGTTACTACACTGATGCAGGTAACCAGTTAGAGCAGGCTGTATGGCCACCCTCAGCCTTTCTACTGTTGCCTCCATCAGACTAGTAGATCTGGGTTGGCTGCTATTGTGCTCTCTCTGTGAGGTAAGGGGTTCTAGTCAATCTTTTTTTTTTTTTTTTTGGTTTTGGTTTTTTTGACACAGGGTTTCTCTGTGTAGCTTTCCTGTCCTGACCCTCACTCAGTAGACCAGGCTGGCCTTGAACTCAAGAGATCCTCCTGCCTCTGCCTCCCGAGTGCTGGGATTAAAGGTGTGTGCCACCACTGCCCGGCTTTAAATTTTTTTTTTTTTTAAGAAACTTTTTATTTGTCAGTATACATGTGCGTGTGCGTGCACGTGTGCCATGTCGTATATGTGGAAGACACAGGACAACTTGCAGGGGTTTCTCCTCTTTGATTGTGTGGGTCCCAAGGATTGAACTCGGGTCATCAGCTTGCTGGCAAGCGCCTTACCGCTGAGACATCTTGCTAGTCCTCCATTCAAACTTGTCGGTGGCTTTTTCCTTGAACACCCCTGACAGGGGAGCTCATGACAGGTGGTGGAGGGGTCAGAGGGGAGGAAGTTTGCCCCCTTGACTGGGTAGCTGCTAAATGATGCCAGTTACCACTGATTGTCCCATTTTATATCCAGCGAAACAAAGAACATATTCACGGCAATTACCCTTAACAGAAGCTGCAAAAATGTTCAGTGTTGCCTTTCTATGTGGGGGGTAGTGTGACATATTAGTAAGGCTATTTTTTATTGTTATTGTAATTATTACTGTTGCTGTGGCATGTCCTGTGCAGGGTTTGTATATCCCCACCCCCTAGACTTCAGCGACTGCTCTGAGAGAGGTGAATGCCATTCCTCTTGCAAACTTGGAGGGCTTGCTTTGTGTTATCAGTATGAAAGTTTGACTTCATCGTAATTACGTAATCGGAATAGGTGACAGAAAGGGACTGCTGGTTGTTCCATGACAGAAAGGGACTGCTGGTTGTTCCATGTTGTGTATTTGCTTGGGAAGTGTTTCCCCTGCTTTTAGAACATTGTGCGCTGCTTGGCGGACAGAGGCGTCATCAGGTAATCCGAGGGATGGAGTGTCCTGAGAGCAGGCTGTGTCCTTCTGGTTGTGGGTTTGGGCACAGGGCAGGAGGGGTGAGTGGCTGTGGCTCTAACAGCTGGGATGAAGTCTCCCTGGCTCCCTGTAGCCCTGTCCATCTTCGGGTCCTTTCTACCCTCCCAGTGAAAGAATGTGGCTCCGAGCCTGTCCTCTCCTTAGAGGTCTGTATTGTGTTCTTCTCTTCCAGTGGTTAACTCCCTAGAAGCCTGACTCTTGGACACACTGTTTGGATCACATAGATTAGGTCCCTTATATGGCCAGAACTTTCGGATTCATAGATTAGATTTCTGCCCCTGCCATAGCAAGCAAACGGGCGACATCCAGACACATTGCACACATCTACCCTTTGTGTTAGAAGGGCCTGTGTTCTTCTCTGCTAGAGTTAATGCAGCTCAAAACTTTCTTCCTCTGACATGTAGAGTCACGCTTTGGAAAACACCACAGTGGGATACTTTCAAGTCTTGGCTCCCTCTTTTTTTACTATCAAGGATTAGCTACTCTGCTGGATTTCAACATGCCTTGACCCAATGTAGTATTTTGCATTAATTTGAAATTCTGGCCTTTTTTGAATCCTGGAGATTGAACATAGGGCTTTCCTCGGTGCTTGGCAAGCTTCCTGCCGCTGAGCCACATCTCCAGTCCGACTATCTCACTGTTTCCAATCTGTTTGCTGTTTTAAAATCGCTGCCCTCTCGTCCGTGCTGTCTGCTGGTTTCCTGATACCTGTGCCACTCACGGCCCTGGTACCAGGTGACTCGTCTGCCTTTCTGTGCTCACCAGTAGAGTCTGCGTTGGCACAGTTCCTGCCTTTTTCATTTTCTTATCACAATGCCGTCCTTGTAGCCCATTAGATAAATCCTCGGTGACTGCATTATGGGCCAGTGAAAGACAGAGGCAGTGGTCTACTTACGTGGGTTAGGTAACTGACAGATTAGGACCCTTGGGATTAAATCTGTTTCAGGATTTAAAACCAAAGCCCGTCCCCAGCACCACACTTCACACTTTTTCTTTCTTAAACTTGTTTATTTAAGTAACCAGAGGCTCCTTTCCCGTTAGATTATGCTCTGTTGGGAAGGAAGGGCGTTTCTTGAGTTTGTTCCTGAGAGCGAGCCTTCTATCTTTGGCTTGCTCATCTTCACCGGTTTTTAAAGATTTTTTTTTTCCCCCAGTTTTTCTTGTGAGTGGCTTTAGTCTAAGCCATTTTTACCTCACACTCAGCTTAAGTGACAGCTGTTGCTAGAGTCAGGCCCTAAAAGCCTCGTTGTTGTCCCAAATACTCGGCTAGGCTGGTCAGCTGTCTTCCTTGCCCCTTCCCCAGGTCCTGTCCGCAAGGGAGGTCAGATCTGCCAAGAGCTGTCACAGGGACGGAGACGGGCTCACTTCAATAAACATTTACTGAGCCATAAAAATAAAACGGCTTTATAGACAGCTCTCGTTTGAGCTCCTTCCTTCACTTAGAGAAACAGCCGTTGCCCTAGAGCAGGGCACACTTGGGGATGAATCACAACGCTGCTTCTGTGGCCGCATCTCTGCTAGGGACGGAAGGGAGAGCCAAGCCAACTTGTCAAAGCACACGTTCCTCCAGGGATCCCCTTCGCTGAGACGAAACGAGACACGTTTGCTAGTTAAATCATCACAGGACTTCACAGATTTTCCTAGATTGTCCCGGTTCCCAGTGGTGTTAAGATCAAAAGGCAGTCTTTTTGCCAAATGGTTTTTCCCTTCTGCTCATCTGGCAGCACCTTCCCTGTTTAGATTTCGATCTTGTGTAGCTGTGATCGTCATCTCTCAGGACAGCTATCTCCTGGTTGTCTCTGCCCAGGGAGGTTATTTTCCTATTTTAACTTCTGCCACCCTGATGACCACACCCTCTCAGGTTTCTGGCGGTGCTTCTTTTCTCTGCATTTCTAGGTAGTAGGCATTAATTCTGCGTTTCGTCAGACGGCGTGCTTGTGTTTTGCAAACCCTTTATTTGCTTCTCTGTTCTCCATGGTCTGTAGTAATACGGGGTGGAAATCACTGGCAGCGAATTGGCTCCTCATTCTCCTTGTCCTTCTTTTTAGGTTTGTTGATAGCAGCCACAGAACTGGAGAAAGTAAGGGGGTGACTGGTGTGGTGAGCGCCTCTCTCAAGTCCTTCACTAGGAACCCTGTTCGCTCTCCTAAAAGTATGACCAACTTATTTCTGCCGTCCTTTGTACCAACCCTAGTTTTGAAGGTGGTGTAGGAGTGAGGAATTTTAAGAGAAAAATTCTCCAGAGGCAGGGTCTTAGGTATCCTAAATTCAGGCTCCCCTTTATAGCTAAGGGTAACCTTGAACTCCCAATCCTCCTGCTGCCCCCTCCCAGTTGCTAGGATTCCAGGTAAGAGCCATCAGACCTGGTTGCTGGGGAGTGAAAACAGGACTTCCTGTAGCAAGGGAGCTATTTTCTCAGAACCGGGAGCCGTTTCATTAAGACAGGGCTTTGGAGCCTGTCCTGGAACTCGCTCTGTAGACCAGGCTGGCTTCAAACTCACAGAGATCCTCCTGCCTCTGCCTCCCGAGTGCTGGGACTAAGGATGCGCACCACCAGCGCCCTTCTCATGTTCTACCTTTATGTGGAGCACCATTGTCTCATGTTCTACCTTTATGTGGAGCACCGTTGTCTCATGTTCTACCTTTATGTGGAGCACCGTTGTCTTGCACCAGTGGGCCCGCCACTTTGTGATTCAGCATCTTTCCGTCATCGCTGTGTTGTTATCCGTGGAGTTTAGAGTTGGGGAGAATGTTTTATTTGTATTCATGTGTGTGCATGTGTATCTGTGTGTGCATGGGTGCCAAAGAAAGGGCAGGTGTCAGATTATAAGTGTAAGTCCCCGTGTGCGGGTGTTGGGAACTGAGCTCAGGTCCTCTAGTAGGGCAAGGAAATGCTCATGCAGTCTGAGCCATCTCTCCAGCCCCATCCCCAAAGTCTTGTGACCAACATTTATACTCGCTCGGGTCTGATACATCAGGATTTTCCCCTTTGGTTTCTATTTATATTCATTTACTCCCCCACCAAACTTCCTCCTCCTCGCCTGAGTGCCTCTCTCCTCCCTGGCTACATTTATTCCCCACCCCACCCCCCAGTTGTATTATCTATAAGGAACCCAGAGAGGAGTAATTCTCTCACATTAAAGGAGCCCTTTACCTCGTGTGTAGAGATGGGGAAGATAGGATTTGTATTTATTCAGTAGTTTGATCTTCCTCATGCCCGGTGGCGCCATTCCATTCCATCCGGTCAACAACCCGGGAAGGCATTTGCATACTCCTTCTATCGAAAGTACAATGGAAGCTTGAAGATGGAAAACACATTGCCCAGTAATTGTGACCAGAGTTTAACATGCATGCAGAGATAGAGTTATAATAG
Source organism: Cricetiscus sungorus (assembly GCA_030556225.1). Lineage (NCBI taxonomy): Eukaryota > Metazoa > Chordata > Mammalia > Rodentia > Cricetidae > Cricetiscus > Cricetiscus sungorus. The sequence continues at coordinate 11,253,063 of JANBXA010000395.1, read as the reverse complement.
TTTCCTCATGGAAAGTGCCCTGAACCTGCCTTGAGGGCTAGGGAGGGCCTCTGAGCGGGCACCTTAATACCTAATACTTAGGTGTTAAGGCAGGAGGGGGATCTTCAGATGAGGTATATATCTTCAGTGAAGAAGATCCTCTGGTCACCGTCACAGGACTGTAGGTATGCACCATCACTCGTGGTTCCTCCTGCATCTGTCTTTAAGCAGGGGGCGTTGACTTCTGCTCTTCACAACTGCCATTGTCTAGGTACCCTTTGCTCCCAGCAAGAGTCGGGTGGAAATTTACTTGCTAATATGACAGAAAGGAAAGGAGATAGAGCCTTCATTGTCTTTCTCGTGGATTAAGTTCTTGCCTTGTGGCAGGAAGTTAGTCGTGATGAGAATGAGTTGTAAGTTTGTTTCTCTCTGTGGGCTCACCTCATCGCTTTTATTTATAAATCACCCCACTCGGGTCATCTGTTAAGCCAGTAGTAAACAGTCAGGGAGAGAACAGAGGTGTGAGCCTGACAATAGCTAAAAGCTGCCGGGGAGAACCAGGTTGAAGCTGTGTTGGGTGGGTGGTGAAACTCATTAAGTAGAAAGCTTGGGAACAAGGCAGGAATTCTAAAACAGACCAAGGCTTGGGTTCCCAAGGACTGGGGAAAAATTAGTAATGCCCTTGCTACTCACCGCATATGACCTCGCTGAGGGTACGCAACAGACCACTGAGCTCTACTGTAGAGATAAGGAGGCAGAAGTTTAGTAAGTTAGAGTCTTAAAACAGAGGTGGGATTTGAGCTCAAAATTGCCTGACTCAAAAAACAAAACCAACAACCCCCCCCCATAACTTTATTCATGTTCTGTTGTTTTTGTAGTAAACTTACTATACCTTTACTCAACACTGTATGACAGTTGGGTATAGCTAATATTTAGCATGACTCTGACCGATGTCTAAATACAGTATTACTAGTCCTGCACGTAATGGGCCCAGTCCCAGACACTGACTCTAGAAGACTCTCTGACCTTCCCCCCCCCCCCACCACACACCTTTGAGCTGTTCATTCCTAGCCAGTGTAACCATATCCATGCATCATCTCTTTCTAATTATTCCTCTGTGGTCTTTGCAGGTAAATTCTGTGAAGATACTGTCAGTCACTGTTCTATTGCCGTGAAAAGGTCACCATGACCAAGGCAACTCTTATAAAGGGAAGCATTTAATTGGGGGTTTGTTTATAGTTCCAGGGGTTTAGATCATTTTCATCATAGAGGGGAGCATGGCAGAACACAGGCAGACATGGTCCTCGAGCTGAGAGCTTTAGATCCTGACCCATGTAGCAGAAAGAGAGGGGAGAAGCCTCAAAGCCTACCCCAGCCACACACCTCCTCAACGAGGAGACACCCCTCCAACAAGGCCAGACCTCCTAATTCTTCCCAACAGCCCAGCTGGGAACCCAGCATGCAAATGTCTGAGCCAATCTCATTGGAACGACCACAGATCATAATAGGGTGGGTTCTGCTGTTAAACCAACAGCCCAAGAGGCTTGATGAGCTAAAACAGCCGAGGTTTACACCTTACAAATAACAAAGATTCCTGCATCCGAGTCTTATCAGGTCACTCAGAACCCCAGTCTGAAGCAGCAACCAGTCCTTGGCTCGTTCTGGAACTGAGCCAATGGGATGAAAAACAATGAGAACGTCTCCTCCCAGCACACACTCTTACCAGGACCTTCGCGGCTCTCAGCACACGGGCCCGGATGCTGTGAAATGGTGACCCTCAACCCCAAGGGTCAGGCGGCGCAAACCCCCCTGGTCTCTAGAGGAGGAAGCAAATGCTTGGTGAATGGTGTAACCGCACAGGCATCTGGACAACTCTTTTCTCTCTCACACATGCTACATTGGCCCTGGGTGAGCGTCACAGCACACACATGTGTTGGTTAGTTGTGTGCCTACCTTCCTTTTAGTATGTCAGTGTGGGGCGAAATTCCTCTTTTGTTTGAGTGATTTGTGAGCAGCCTTGAGGCAGAACCCTGCATCCTGAAGGGCCTAGCTCTTGAGCAAAGTCTCTCTGGGTTTCTTCACCCTGGTGGAAGTAAGCCCGTTTTTTTGTTTTTTTTTTCTCTAGTGTGGATAATTCAACATAAATAAATTATATGCTCATTCACTTTCAGTGTTTACTCTTTTACCCAATTAGCAATAATGATGAATAGTAGTATCCTATTTTTTTTTTAAGTTCTTTCTTTTGTTTTAGATACAGTTTCATGTGGCACAGGCTGACCTTGAACTTGCTATGTAGCTGAGTCTGGCTTTGAACTCTTGATCCTCCTGTCTTTACCTTCCATGTGCGGGGATTACAGGCATCCATTACCAAGCCCAACTTTTTTTTTTTTAAATCAATTTTCAGCCAAAAATGAAGTCTATTTTTGGGCACATTACAAATGAAATGGATTTTGATATGATAAAATGATATCTAATCACTGGTTTTAATTTGCTTTTGAGAGGGCTGTATTCTCGTTTCCAATAACTGAGTTTTGCACTCTATTTTTGGGGTATGAGCAGATTGAGGTATTTTTCTACACACACACAGCACACCACACATGCGCGTGCACACACACACACACACCTGTAAGCAGGTTTCACTTATAGACACAGTATAAGATTAACTATAGCTATTAATGAAATATAACGATTTGAAGCATTTACCTAAATTGTTCTACTATTAATAAAAACTCCGGAGTCAGATATTGGGGTACAAACCTGACAGATCAAGAAAACAGCAGAGGAACAACCAACTGACCCTCTCTCTCCACGTTGCCAGATCAAAAGGACCTCCAGTCTCTCCCTGTCCCTTCCTGTGCCTCTCTATCTGGGCCCTCCAAAACCTCTATGACTAATTCCAGTCAGCTAGTAGTGGACTCTGCCCCTTGATTCAAGGTTTAACTGTATTAACAACAGTCTTGGAGTGGTGTCACAGTACAATCAAATGTCCCACAACAATAATTGTAATGGATTCCAGAGGAAAGGCTACTTAAAACATGTAGCAGCAGGCTGTTGTGATGTACGCCTTCAACCCCAGCAGTCAGGATGCAGTGGCGGGCAAACCACCTGTGGCTGAGGCTAGCCTGGCCTACACAGTAAGTTCCAGACCAGTCAGGGCTATGTAGTAAGACCCTGTCTTAAAAATACGTAAGTCACAAAGAAACTTGTAGCAGAGTACTTACTTGTCTGTCGTGTACAAGACCTGGTTCAGCTCCTAGCCCACCCAAACAACAAGCAGGCCCCACACGACACAACCCAGAAGAAGCACTCCTGGATCCCTGGAGTTTGCCACTTGGTATTTTTGGACCACAGTCGATCATGGACCAGTGAAACTAAGGGGGATGAAACCTGGCCCGATAGGATTTCTGCACGATGCCTCGGTATCTTCATGTTTTGATCCGTGGTGTCAGACAATGGATCCTGGACATCGTAACAGCTGTCTGACGTGAGTGTGAGGTATCGTAAGTGATCTAGAAATGATTAAAGTCTGCGTTAAGTTGTAAGCCATTTTGCATAAGGGGTGTGTACATCTGAAGTTTGGGGGTGTCCTGCATGAGGTCCCCGAGCCAGCCACCCTCTAATACAAAAAGGAGACTTATAAAGGGAACAGAAGTGCATCCCAGGAGGAAACACCTGGATTTGTTTGAGGAAATCAAGGAAGACACCAGGGAGGAAGTGGCTTTTGTCTCTGGGCTTAGAAGATGAGTTGGACACCCAGCACTAAAGGCTTTGCCTGCCTTCCAGAATGTTAAAGTTTACTCGGAAATGAAAATTGTTAAGGGGATTTGAGTACAGAGTGATAGCCTAGGCATAGGATCTGAGCTATTCAACCTTAGCTTTGCAACCGAGACTTGCAAGGGACCCCAGCTAGAATGCATGGGGTCTGTGAGCTTGACAAGGAAAGCAGTTTAGACATTCATTGTCACCATCTTCTAAGTGAGGGTCTAGCAACAGATGAGGTAGGATTAGCAAACGACGTGAGATCGTCACCCATAGAAACCTGGTGTTTTGGTATGGGATTACAGTTGTTGCTTATATCTCAAGAGACCTTTTATTTTTTCAGATTTATTTTTGTTTTATGTGCACGTGTATCTGTGTGAGGGTGTCAGATCCCCTGGAACTAGACTTACAGACAGTTGTGAGCTGCCATGTGGGTGCTGGGAATTGAGCCCAGGTCCTCTGGAAGAGCAGCCAGTGCTCTTAACTGCTGAGTCACCCCTCCAGCCCTGCAAAAAAAATATTTTTCTTTTTAAAAAGTTAATTAGTTAATTTTACACATCAACCACAGTTTCCCCTCCCGTTTCTCCTCCCGTTCCCTCCCCCACTTCCTTATAACCCCCCCCACTCCTCCTCTGTCTCCATTCAGAAGGGTAAGCCCTCTCCTACCAAGTTGAGGCAGGGTGGGCGAGGCATTTCCCCAAAGGGATAGGTCCTGAAGAGACAGCTCATGCATCAGGGACAGGGCCTGGGCCCTCGCAAACAGATCAAGTTATGAGTCTGTGACCCAGATTCTGCAGAGGGCCTAGGTCAATCCCATGCAGGTTCCTCCGCTGTTGGTCCAGACATTAGCCTCCCCAAGCTCCCATCAGCTGTCTCTGTGGGTTTCCCCATCATGATTGTAACGCCACTTTCTCATATGATCCCTCCTCCCTCTCTCTGGACTCCCAGAGCTCTGCCCAGTGCTTGGCTGTGGATCTCCACATCTGCTTCCATCAGTTACTGGGTGAAGGCTCTGTGGTGACAATTAGACTCCACTATTGTTAGGAGTCTTAGCTGGGGTCATCCTTGTGGGCTCCTGGGAGTTTCCCTGGCAATAGGTTTCTTTCTAACCTCATAATGGCCTCCTCTATCAAGATGTCCCTTTCATTGCTCTCCCCGTCCATTCTGCCCCATTGGGCTCCCTCATGTTCTCATCCCCCCCATCTACTCCCCTCTAACCCCCTCTTCCCGCAAGTCTCCAGTTTACCCAGGAAATCTCATCAATTTCTTCTTTCCCAGATCCTTGTGTCCCTCATAGGGTTCTGCAAAAATATCTTTTATACTTAAAAAAACAAAAACAAAAACCAAACTGAAGCTAATATAGATATTAGCTCTATCACTGTATCCTGTTATTTAAGTAATCTATAAAGAAGCACATAAATTATTGTGTCACAGCTAAGAGAAAGATTTCACATTTATATTTTGGTCTTACTCATCTTTATATCGTGTGTGTGTGTGTGTGTGTGTGTGTGTGTGTGTGTGTGTGTGTGTGTGGTGTGTGCATGTGTGTGTGGTGTGTGCATGTGTGTGTGCGCATGAGAGTGTGTGTGTGCATGTGCGTGTGTGGTATGTGGTGTGTATGTGATTTAAGTGCATTTTTCTGAGGGGGTCCCATGGCCTTCGCAGTGCTTCTGGAGTGACATTTTGGAGATAGTGAGCTTACTGACTGTTCAGGGGTGTGAGGCAAAGGAGGGTTCCAGAAGACGCTCACCGTAGCCCTCAAGCTTCTGCTGGGAATAACATTCCTTTAGAAAAATATTTCTCTTATTTTTAAAAGATTATGTGTATGTAATTTCTCCTTCTCACCTTTCCTCCAACCCCCCCAGCCCTCCTTGCTCTCATTAAAATTCGTGGCCTCCTTTTTCATTAGTTATTGTTACACACGTACATGTATATCTATACACACATGTATTCCTAAATACACAAACACCACCTTCTTAGTCTCTGGGGTTACTCAGTGCAGGGCTGGACATTTGATGATCAGTTGGTGTCATCTTCTGGGGTGCAGACTCTTTCCTGCTTCAGCATTCCCAACTCACCTGTGCTCTTTTGTACCCCTGGGGCCTCTGGCAACAGCCATCTTTTTCTGCTTATTTCCTCCTTTCCTTCCTCCTGTTGTCCCCTTTTAAGATTTCACCCTAGCGAAAATATGGGCCATGTTTTCAACAGTCCCATATGGAAAGCCGCACTGAAAAACAAGTCTCCTTGGCTAGCTTCCTCTCTGTCTGTCAGTCCTGATTTGTGTTTAATGATTTTTGAGACACTCTGATGTAGCCCAAGCTGGCTTTGATCTTATGTCCCTGAGGCTGGCCTTGAACTCCTGATCTCTCTCCATCTCGGCCTGGTCCAGCTTAGGCCTACACCCTTTGAAACTCTATCCTATTGCATCTCTTGGCCGGAGTGCAAATAGTACGCAGACAGCGCCCCAAGTCTGCAGCCCCCACCCTTACGTTTCGAAGGAGGTGCTGGATGACTGTATGATAGCCTGATTCTTCCGAAGACAGCTCTGGTTTCAAGGTCACCGTATTTTCTGTCAGTCCTCAATATCAGTTTTAGAAGATGCAGTTGGAGATAAAAAATTACATTTACGCGGGCTGCTGCGTTGTTTTCTGTGCAGTGAGTCGAATGCCTTTAATGTGCTCTCAGCCCAGAAATAGAAAAAGTGGGTTAGAAGTGTTCTTCCCTGAGGCTGGGGAGATGGCCCAGCGGTTGAGAGGGCTGGCTGCTCTTCCAGAACGGGTTCAATGCCCAGCGCTCATGTGGCAGCTAACCACTGTCTGTAACTCCAAGATCCGACACCTTCCCGCAGACAAAATAGCAAAATACCAATGCCATAAAGCACGGACAAGTAGGTGAGTTTTTAAAGGTGTCCCTCTCGCTGCTCTTTACGTTTATTTTATTTTATTTTTATTTTTTAATTTTAGTTTGGTTTTCTCTTGCTGTTGTGAGATCTGGGTAGCAGTGGTTAGTGTCAGCTGGGCTGTGTGGACTGCTGATGCCACACGCAGCGGCTGGCTCCAGGGTCGGCTGGTTACGGTCCCTCAGCACGCCACGCTCCTTGTGAGGTCCAGGAATGTATAGTTTCTGCGGTCTGATGTATTTTTATGGTTGCCAGCTAAAATCGATGTCTGGCCCGTTTTTCTAGGAAAAACACATTTAGACGTTTCCAAGCCGATTTGTAGGACTTCGTGTCATTGGGGACTTTGTGGCAAAACTTCTCAAGTGGCTGAAAAAAATAAAGGAACTTCAGTCTTGAGGGCTGTTCACACAGCCTGTGTCCTGTGAATGCCAAGCTGAAAGGTTGACAACGTCCTAGATTGTTTAGACGGCCTTTCTTCAAAAATAACCGAGTGTTTGGACTTCTTCCAGTAAGGAAAATAACAGTTTTAGCTACCGACACCAGATTAGTCCCACAGTTTAGGAGGAACAGGACAGTCTTTCCTCTCTATTTTCTAATAATGTGCCTCAGTTTGGCAACCAGAGGTGACTCGGGTTAGTCTTGAAAGGTTTGACTGCTGTTTGCTGTTTTTGCTTTTTTTTTTTTTTTCCTTTGGCAAGGAGTGCTAGGTTTGAGAGAAACAGACTATTGAAGCGTTAGCTTCCCAGTCCAGGCATGCAAATCACAGCCTTTTTCTTTATTTAAATACTGAGCATCGAGCGAGTTAAGAGGTTGTTGTTAGGAAATGAGGGGAAGCAAGCGAGTACCTGGCGATCCGAGTTACTTTTTCTTTACAGCCCCTGGCTCTTCCCTCTCCCCGGCGGATGCATAACGCGTCTTTGCTTGTTGGGGGTGCAGTTAAGCCTCAGAACACTCTTGGAACAAAATGACGATTGCAAACAACACAACAACAAACAGCAGCTTTATGAGATGCGCTTCGGCTTGGGAGAGGGGAGTAAATATTTTAGATTTGGAAGAATTAAAAAAAAAAAAAGAAGCTACAGATCTTCCAAAAGACTTGGCATTTAATTAGTGAGTTAATGAGGCCAGGGGTGGGGTCGGGGGAGAACTTGATCTCTTAAAAGCTGCCTCAACGAGAGCCTGGAAGCGACCCGACTTTGATTTACATACTGGAGGGCAGGACTAGGCCCGCTGGGGCTATTTCGAGGAACTGGATACGTGAGAAGGGTCAGGATAGCCACAGGCAGAGGTGTGTGTGTGGCTGCGGGAGGGGGCATCTCCTTTACGCTGTCCGTTCTTTCTTGGGGGCTGACCTGTCTGGGGCGCACCCTGGCCCTGGAGAGGCAGGGCGGATGCCACCGGCGGAGCCGCAGCGCTCTTGGTCTGCAACCCTCCCCGCCCCGGAGTGCGGAGCCTGGCCGCTGATGCTGGCGCCCGGTCCTAGCAAAGCAAGCCACTGCTACAGAGGCGACGTCACCCACCGTCACCAAGTGCGCACACTTGACGCTCTCCTCTCCAGAATGGGTGAACACCTCCCCTACTCCCACTTACCCTCCCGGGGTTCGGGGATGTTTCTGTTAATCCAGAGTAAATATAATCTTCTGTTAACTAGTTTCTCAATTAGTCTAAAAGCAGCAAACTCGTGGTTAAAAGTCTGGCCAGTTCAGCAGGCCACTAAAGGGACGAAAATGCCCACTTCCTAACCCCTTCCTGCTCCCCCGGTACTGTTATTTATTTGTTTGTTGTTGTTGTTTTTTTTTTTTTTGGTTGTTGCTATTGTTGTTTTAATTCGGAATGTTGTAATGCCACAGAAGCAAATAGTTTTAGTCGGTTTTTCTATTTCTTTTTGTACACACAAACCGTACCATACACAGACTATTCTGGGATTTGCTTCCCAGGTTTGCTATTTGGGGGTCTGCATAGCTTTTCTAGCTCCTTGTCATTCTTCTCAACAGCTGCAGCATATTCCAGCCCATGAATGCACCCGTGTTGCTGGGCAAGGCGCCCCCATCCCTGGCCAGTTAGGTCTCCACTCTATGCCATCACAAATAAGAGTGTACCAAAGCTCATGAAAACCCTGTGTACTTATGGGTGCATACTCATGGAGTTGATCCCCGGCCGAGGAACTTTTGGGTGAATGGGTACCCACACGAGACATATTAAAAGCACTTAGTCCTACCGATACCCCGGACTTAAGTAAGTTAGCATCGTGCACATTTCAAGCACTTAACAAGACTTTCTTTAAAAGACAATATTTAAACAACACATTTGGTATCGAGAGCAAATAAGTTTGTGTTTAGCTGCCAATTAAATGTCTTTAAAGTTAAACCTCTATCCCACACAGATCTTAGGAGCGTGTAGGGCTCTGCCAGGACCTTTAGAACGAACAAGAAGCCAGCCTTGACAAACCCACCCCACTGTCCAGGGACATCCAGAGCTGTTGGCTCCACGCCTTTACTGTGGCCCCAGAGAACTGGCTGCTTTGACAAACTCTAGGGTCGAATCGGTGAGGCATCTGCTTCATGTGTAAGAGTATCGACTCCGATTAGTTGAGTTCAAAATACAGATTCAAAACAACCATGAGTCCAAGTTTCCCCTACCTCTGCCTCTCTCCGTACCAGCCTCCTGACACCAGCCAGGAGCCCACGTCTAGGAACCACAAAATTAATTTCCTACCGTTGAAAGATGATCCAACAAGGGGGTTATCCTTGCCCTGGATGCCACATATTGAGATCTTGCCCCCAAAGGGATATTTGGCCTGCTTGTGAGTTCAGGGGCTTAAAGCTGTCTGCCTGCGCTCACTCTGTCTGTCATCATCCTCACTTGAGTTTTACAGGTAGAAAAGTTTTAGAACCTGGGATTCAAGCTGCTGTTAAGTTATACTAACAGCACCCCAATTGCCTTTTAAAGTCAACTTTTTTTCCTCGGGTGGGGGATAGAACTTTGACAGTTGTTTTATTTCCCAAACTACCCATTTTTCTTTTCTTTCTGAAAAATGGTCCTTTCCATGCCAAACTCCATCACCCTGAAAACTCATCTCCAACAAAAACACAGTCACACTGGGATACAAGGTCTGGGTATCAGCCAAAAGGAAAACAAACAACAACAAAACCCAAACCAAAACTAATAAAATGAGAATAAACCTTCTGTCCCAGGTCTGAACACAAGAGTTATGCCCTGAGCTAAAGGAGGCAAATCAACAGGCATGGACAACTTTCTTATGAAAGTCTTTGATTTCAAACCAGTCGAGAAGAGCCCTGGAAGAGGAGGGGGTGACATCATTCGTCCTTAAATAGAACTCTCAGGAAGCACCTGGGGTCTTCCAGCTGTTTTAGAAATTCAGATAGAAATAGAGGGGAAATAAACTGGTTTCTAGGTGCCAGTGTCTTTAATATCTTCACACATTTAATTTTTTAGCACCTGAATTACAATGGTCACGAATTCAAGTCAATAATGTATTCAGCTTTTGTGTGTGGACGGTGGGTGGCGGGAGCAGATGATGGAGCTTGGAAACAGAGGCAGGACACTTAGCTTTAGCTCCAAACGCCTTTCTTTCTTTCACTGCACTGCACTTTCTTTTTTACAGCTCTGTTGAAAAGCTGAAAAGTGAAACAAAGTTGTTTCTTAATTGTTACAGCTTCTACCGCCTCGTCTGTCTGTCTGTCTGTCTGTCTACCTATATCAATGTCCACGAAGACTTCAGAGCAGCGGTTCTCAACCTTCCTGATGCCTTGACCCTTTAGTACAGTTCCTCATGTTGTGGTGACCCCCCAACCTTAAAATTATCTTTTCTTTGCTACTTTGCAACTGTGATTTTTGCCACTGCTAGGAATTTTAGTGTAAATGCATGACACGCAGGGTATCTGGCATGGGACTCTTGTGAAAGGGGTGTTCAACCCCCAAATGGTCTCAACCCACAGTCTGAGAACTGCTGTTTTAGGCAGAGGACATTCTTTGCCCCCTCATCTGCTATTGTTGGCAAGTAACTAGGGTTCTTAATAGGACCTTTCCTTCCCCCGAGTATGCCAGCTTCTTTGTTACTCTGATTTCTTTACAGACAATCAACCGTTCATTTCTCCCTTGGAGGTTTAATATAAGGCCAGTTGATCTGCTTGAGAAGTCTGCTGTCCTAACACCTGATAGCATAAACACACAGTTACCAGGCTACTCAGGAAGGGTCCCTGCCATCAATTAGCCTCGGAACACTGCTTGCTGGGGGGGGGGGGGGGCTTGAACTTGTATGCCATTGATCTTTGTGTTTTAGGTAAGAATTTCCAAAAAAAGAATTCTGTGGTTATACGACCAGTCCTTGAAGCAAGTTTTACTACATTTTGTTCAGATATCAAATTGAATAATCCAGTCAGAAACACGGGGTCCCAAGACTTGTCAGCAGTATTCTGAAAGGAAGATTTATTGAGATTTCTTTCATTGCCTCAGCTTTATTACTTTTGAAAATATGTGAAGGTATTACACTTCGGTTTCCTGGGGTTCTTAAGGTCTTGCCAAAATGAAACGATCCATTTCTGTGGTATGAGCCGCCTGTTAGCATTGTGACAAGGGGTGGCTTTGCCTTTGGAGTCTCACTCGTTACTGAAAACAACATATGCTCAAACCTTCCTTTTCCCTGCAGTCATTTGCTCTCCCTGATTCTGAGCCAGAGGTCAACTTTGGGGATGCCTCACATATTTCGGCTAACGTGTGAGTTGCCTTTCGAACACGGGTTGCGTCTCCTTCCCCTCATCCCATGTAGAAGCGAGATGCTGTGTCCATGAAGAGCCAGAGTCACGTATGCCAAGAGGGAAGCCCAGCCCCTCCCTCTGCCGCGCTTTGTGGTCCTGGTCCAGACTTGAAATGGGCCGTTGTCATGAAGGCACCCTGAGAGGCATGAGCTGCCTGCCTGTGCCCTTCCAGATGGAATGCTGCTCTTCTGCCAAGGGGAAGTGGAGCCCGCTCGCCTCTTCTCCCAGATTAAGGCTGCAGCTGCGCTGCCTCAAAAGAAAGACAGAAAGGAAACTTCAAAACCAACCTGAACCACAGCCTATAGGCTGTCTCTCAGCAACTTTGGACTTAATCTAACAGAATCCACATTCTCCCTCCTCCTCCTCTCCCCTCTTTCTCCCCCCACCCCGGGGGTTTCTCTGTGTGAGAAAGGGAAAGTGTGTATGCAATTGTGCATCTTGCAGGGGCCAGGAAGTTGGGTTTTGTTTTTGTTTTTGTTTTTTAAACATATCTCTGCGCCCTGGGGCTTTTTGGGTAAGCCAGCCTGGCCAGTGACTCAGGGACCTGCCTGTTCCTGTGTACCCTGCACTGGGATTACAGTCCTGTCATCATGACTGGATTGAACTCAGGTCCCCATACTAACATGGGTAAGTGCTTTACCCACCGAGCTGTGTCCCAGACCTGGAGTCTCCTTTCTGTCTTAAAAATTATCTCTGCCTTTGTTTACTTATACGCGTGTGTGTGCACATGTGTGCGTGTGCGCACGCACGTGCGCGCTTGTGTGCATGTCTGTGTGTGTGTGCGCGTGTGTGTGCACGCGTGCGTGCACGTGTGTCTGTATGTGTGTGTGTGCGTGTGTCTGTGCACGCTTGTGTGCGTGTCTGTGTGTGTCTGTATGTGTGTGTCTGTGTGCGTGTGTGTGCTTGAGCCTGTGTGTGTGTGTGAGTGTGCATGCCTGTGCGTGCGTGTGCGTGCATGTGTGTGCATGTGCGTGTGTGTGCGTGTGTGTGTGTCTGTGTGTGTCTGTGTGTGTGTGCGTGCGTGCGTGCGTGCGTGCGTGCGTGTGTGTGTGTGTGTGTGTGTGTGTCCTAGAGGTGGCTGTGAGCTCCTGACCTGGGTACTGGGAACCAAACTCGGTCCCTCAGCCAGGGTAGTGTGTGTACTTTTGTTTTATGTTTGTTTATAGAGACAGGGTTTCTCTGTGTAGCCCTGGCTGTTCTGGAACTCGCTCTGTAGACCAGGCTGGGCTCAGACTCAGATCTGCCTGCCTCTGCCCCCCCCGAGTGCTGGGACTAAAGGGGTGCGCAACCAACGCCCACAGCAGATGTTCCTAACCATTGAGCCTTCTCTCCAGCCCCTGGCCCCCTTTTGTTTGGCATTTTCTGTGGGGTTATAATACCTCTTTACAGACTGCAGGCTCACACAACCAGCAAGTCTCTCTCCTCCCTCCCTCCCTCCTTCCCCCCTCCCTCCTTTCTTCTCCCCCCCTTCCTCCCTCCCTCCCTCTTTCCCTTCCTTTGTGGTTTGTTTCTATTTTTGAAGGAGTATGTTTCTTCCACTACTGTCCAATAGCAGAGAACACAGATAATTGTGGAGATTTTCCTGGGTTTGTCCCCCGTCCCCACCCCGTGTTTACCCCTCCCTCTTCTTATGATTTAGTATTTCTTAAACTCAGCACAAAACCTCAGTTACAGAGTTGGCCAGGAACAAGCATAGTGGGGCGGGGTGGGTGGGGCACTTGGGACAAATGATAGATTTGAATTCATTTCCCTGTTTTGAAGCTGGTTCTTCCATTTAAGATTTTATGCAAATGGGTGTTTCGTCTGCATGTATGTCTGTGTGCCACACCTGCGCCTTGTGTGTGGAGACCAGGCTAGAACAATGGATTCCCTGCAACTGGAGTTATAGATGTTGTGAGTTGCTACGTGGGTGCTGGGAATTAAACGCTGGTCGTCTGGGACAGCTGCCATTGCTCTTGGCCATGGAGCCATCTTTCCAGCTTGACTTTTTGGAGGAGTGGGGGTTGGGAGAGCCCATTCTACCTGCCAACTTTGATGGCTTTTCGTATGCTGTTGGATTTAATCACCACAACACTATTTCTGGCACGTAATTGCATTATGACTATTTCAATAATTAAATTGGGGCCCAAAAGAAGGTGATGTAGAAAGTCATCTCTCTACTGTTTTGAGGCTGGGAGTTGAAACCAGGTTATCTGATTTTAATATCATTAAATCTAGACTCTTACAAAATGCTGTACATCTGGAGTAACTAACTAGAATGTGTCTGTTAGGGAGTCCTTAGAGAAGGCCATCAAAGGACAATGACCCACACATTCATTGACCCGACTTGTTCAAGGCAACTACAGGCTTCGTAGGCTTCTCTGCTCTGCCCCGTGTCTGTGAACTGTTCTATGAACATTTCCTGGAGAGACCAGCAAGAGAGAGACCAAAGGACTGAGTCTAACCACTGGTGAGCCAATGAGGTTTGCTTAGAGAGGCAGAGGCAGCCTACAGGAAGCTGCCCCATTGAGGGAAACGTTTCTCACGTCCTGCTCACAAACATTAGCTATAAACCCCAGGGAGGAACATTCTCCTCATTCTGTGATAGAGAATTAATGGGCTCAGTCTTGTGCAGGTCTCCTGTGGATAATTACGGCACTTGAATGTTCAAATGTTACCTGCTATGTTGCAATCGGAGGATAGCATGCCCCCCTCCCCCAGCAAGGTTTCTCTGTATTGCTTTGGCTGACCTCAGATTCACAGAGATCCACCTGCCTCTGCCTCCCGACTGCTGGGCTTGTGCTACCAACACCCAGCGAGGTCAGCATTCCCTAAAACAAACAGAAAGCAAGCAAACAACAACAAACCCAAAACCCAAAACTCATCTGTAGACTAGAGATGCTATTTTAGGTGAATTACAGATTTATCTTTTCATATTTCTTTTTCAACTTTAAATAGTTATACATCTCCCAGGAAGGTGTGAAGACACAACAGAGAGGCCTGGTCTGTGTTCCCTTTACCCGGTTCCCCCATGGCCACAGCTTATGTTATGGGCACGAGGAAACTGGAATTGTGATCACAGTGATGACAGCTGAACTCAGCACAGGCCGCTGTCACCATGAAGGTCTGTGTGGGTCACCCTCTCACCCTCTCCCATCGCCCCTCCCTGTCCCTGAACGTTAGTGACCGGTGACTTGTTTTGTGTTTGTTAAATTTCTCATTTCAAATCCCTCTTTTAAAAAAATATTGATTTATTTTTATTTTTGTGTCTGCCGTGTGGCTGCGTGAATTTATGTGTACCACGTGCTTGCAGGCGCCCGTAGAGGTCAGAAGGGGCCATCAAATCCCCGGGACAGGAGTTATAGGGAGTTGTAGTGGTTGGAAACGGACCTAGGTTCTCTCTGCCAGAGCAACAGATGCTCTCAGCCCCTGAGCCGTCTCTCCAGCCCCTCACGTCTCTTTCTTACTAATTAACTTATTTATTAACTCGTATATTTTCAGGACGGAACCTCATGCTTCTCCTCCGGTCTCAGCTTTCTGAGAAGTGGAGTTACAGGTGTGTACCACCTGTAATTTCAAGTCTTATGTGAACTTTCTTCCCTGGAGAATACAAAAGAAGACTATGACAATTCTTATGAAACACCCCCACTCCAAATTATTATATTATCTCTCTCACAAATGCATTTGAAGGCCTCTTTGTCTTGTTCTCTGTTTTTTTGTTTGTTTTGTTTTTTCCTTTTTCTTTTACATGGCCTTTTCTGCCTTGTAACTCGCTTCATAAACCATGTTGACCTTTGACTCACAGACATTCCTTTGCCTTTGTTTCCAAGTGCTGGGATTAAAGGTGTGTGCCACCATGCCTGGCTCACTCTCTGTTCCTCTTGATTGACCCTTGCTAGAGACAGACTCTCCCGCAAAGTTATCACACATCCTTCCTGTCCAGGTTTTCATCTTTGCCTACATCGCTGTGTCTGGCCTCAGATAGTATAAGTGTTGTAACTTCAAAATGTATCTACGTAAGCCAAGCTCCACCTATTTATGCATTTACCATGTGGTAGGCTCTGTCTTCCATATTGGGAATATAGTAGTGAGTGGGCCAAACTCTTGTCCTAAATATATAAATATATTAGTAAATTATGAATAAATGAGATAATTGTAGGATTTTGTTTGTCATTTACTCCGCCCCCTTTTTTGAGACAGGATCTCACTGAGTAGCTCTGCTTGGTCTGGAGCCTTCTGGGTAGACCGTAGTAGCCTTGAACTCACAGAGATCTGCATGCCTCTGCCTCTTGGATATTGGGATTGAAGGCATGTCCCATAAGGCCACTAATTGTAGGATTCTGAAGTATGGAACAATATTAAAACATGGCATTGTATCATTCAGGTAGGCAGAGGCGATGGGAACATCCAAGGGTTGACAGGCGCTACGTCCTCCCCTAGTGTCCGTCTGGCATCTGAACACTTGTCCCCAGTTTGTGGCACTGTCTCGGTAGGATCAGGAGGTGTGGCCTTGCTGAAGGAAGTATCCCACTGGGAGTGGGCTTCCTGCCATTCCAAGCTCATCTCTGCTTCCTGCGTGTGGTTAAAGATGAGCGAATGAGCTCTTAGCTCACAGCCTCCAGCTCCAGCCACCGTGCTTGCTTGCGGCTACCCTTCCCGGCCATGATGGCAACAGACTCTTACCCCTTTGGAACCATAAGCCAAAAATAAAACCTTCCTTCCATAAGTTGCCACAGCCATGGTTTTTCATCACAGCAATTAAAAAAAAAAGTAAATAATGCAGAAGTTGGTACCAGGAGGGTGCATTTCTTCTGACCGGCCTGAACTGATCATGTCTTTTTGCAGGAGTGTGGCAGACTTTGGACTAGAAAAGTGGTTGAACACTCTAAGTGGAGCTTAATGGACCATCTTGGTACAAGCTGGGAAGACAGTAGTGCCAAGTCTATACAGACTGTGGAGGCTTGGCTTACGAGCTTCCAGAGGGGAGCAACCTCCACAACAGGGCTAGAGATCTCTCTTGTGATATTCTGGCAAAGAACATGGCTGCCTTCTGCCCTTGTCCTAAGCATCCTGCCTGAGGCTGAACTAAAGAGCAGCCTAGCACTGACTCTGTGTCATGGTTAAATAGTAATGACTCTGATGCAGGTCTGTAACGAGAAAGAGACGGGTGACAGAGAGAAACACAAAACGTACAGCACCAGGAGACCCCACGCTGTAGCCTAGTCTGGTGCTGAAAGGGATCAGGAGACAGACAAAGGCGTAAAGGTAAGGGTGACTTCAGGACAAGCTTCCAGCCTGTGAAAGGGGCAGGCCTGAGGAACTTCCCACTCCCAGGAAGGAATGACAGAGGTGCTACAGATGTGACTAAAGGGGACCAGGGTTCTTTTCGAACTGGCAGCTCAGCTTGACAGGGTTGTCGCAGGGGTGCTGGCTTTGGAGTCCCGTAGCACACACGGGTAAGGGGCTGGTGGAATCTTCCTTCACGGCTTCAAACAGCTACCGAGGCCTGGCATGGGGCAGGGGATGCCTTAAGAAGCTATGGGATGAAGCTAAGGAGTGAAGCCTAGATGGCATTGGAGGCCCCAGAATATTGGCGATGCCAGAGCCACAAGGTATCTGCCAAGGGGAGCCGCTCACAGGATGGAGCACAAACAGGAGAAGATATGTCTTGCAGGCAACAAAGCTAAAAGGATGAAGCCAAGCCGTTTGATATCATACGCAGAGTTACAGCATTGCCCTGCTGGGTTTCAGTCTTGCTTGGACTAGGAATTCCTCACTATGGATGCCCCCGTTCCTCTTTTTTTGGGAATGGTAATTTATCTTCTGTGTCGTTCTATGTTGGAAGTACGTGATTTGAGTTTTGATTTTTTTTCAGGGTGTTATTATTATTAAGAGATTTCTTTGGGTCTCAAAAGATGTTGAAACTAAAGGACTATGGGAACTCTGGAATTTAGATCAAATACATTTTTGCATTGTGATATAATCACAAGTCTACGAGGACCAGAGAATAGAACGTTGTGTTTTGAATGAGAATGGCCCTCAGAGGCTCAGTGTCTTTGAATACTTGGTCTCCAGCTGGTGAACTGTTTGAGAAGGATCAAGAGGCCCTGTCGATGGAGGCGTGTCAAAGGGGTGGGCTTTGAGGTTTCAAAAGTGACAAATACCACAGATACACACATCTTAGTGACAAGAAGGAGCAATCCGTGTTGATACCATAACAGAGATGAGTTGGGTGTAGTCAAGGATGGGGACAAAGTGGACGGAGTGTTGTAGGCAAGATTGTGGGGGTGGGGGTGGGAGAGGAAGTCAGGGAGATGTCATGTAGGGGCAGCGGGGGATATTAGAATGAGCCAATCAGACAGCACTAGATGCTTAGAGCTTTTTAAGGCTGCAGAGGGAAGCCAGTGGAAGGTAGCAGTGGGGATGTGGGGTAGTTGCTATCTGAAGGATGGAGTAGGAAGGGTCCAGAGTGAGGTGTTTCAGTTTTCCAGAAATGAGATCAGCTAGGGGCATGGTGATACTTTTTATTATATAAAAGGGCTGAGTGTTGTCTCAGGATTATTTATATTATTGCTTTCAGGTAAAATTCATTCATTCTAATTGTCCATGTCAGTTTCTTTACCTACTTATGCTCTTATTAGACATTAGAAATCTCTCTTTATTGTGTATGCAATTCTATCAGAACCGCCCTTGTAGCTGAATGTTTGTAGGTGGGCTAAGGGTTTTACTGGGGGGGGGCGGTACACTAGTGTGGCTGTGATCTTCCCAGTAGACTCTGTCTACTTTCCAGATAGTTTCCAACTGTACTCCACAGAGGGAGACTCACAGACCCTAACCACATGAGAATGCCCATCTCCTTTTTTCTCAACAGTTAGAATTATGCGTTTTAAATCATTGCTTAGCTGATGGATTTCAAATTGGTGGCTCATGCCCATAATCCCAGTACCCAGGAGGCTGAATCAGGAGGATTGCTATGAATCGGAAACCTGTCTGGCTACACTGAGTTACAGGGCAGCCTGGGCTATGGAGTGAGACTCTGTCAAAGAAATGAAATGAACTTTTTAAAACTCACATCACTGTTAAAACTTGCGTTTCCCCCCCCCGAATACCATGTGTTTTGGCCTTTAGATTTTTATTTTCCGAGAATTCATTGCTCCTAGCTTGTGTTCATTCTCTTGATTTTTTTTTTTCTTATTAATTTGGGGGACTTCGTGCATTTAGGATAGTAACACTTTTATGGATTAGGCATCTGAAAAAGTACTTTTCTCATAGTTAGTAGTCCTGTCCCCCCCCTTTTCTCTGTTAGTGAGGTCTCACCACTCGCTAGCCCTGCACATTTCCTACTCTGCCCCCACACTTCACCAGCCCTGTCTTCATGGTAGTTGCTGCTATTGTCATTCTTTCCTTACTCTGAGCCCAAGCAATTCATCTAGCTTTTGTGAATGAGGTAGAGTATGGTTTTTTTTTTTTCTCTCTTTTCTTTCCAGATGGAAAACTAACTGGCCTAGTACAACTCATTGAGCATTCCTGTGCTTTCTCTGATGGTTTTAAATCACATTTTCCTACAGGCGTATGCTTTGTCGTGCGTCCTTTATTCTGTCCTGTGTTGTGTTGGCCAAAGTCATAACTTTCTGATAAGCTTTTTGTCTAGTGTGGTCAAGTGCCTTTCTTTGTCATGCTGTCATTTTGCTGACTCTTGGTTCTTAAGTCTTTGGTATTAACTTAGTAATTAACTTGTCAACTATTACAGGGAAATGTAGACGTTGGCTTTAACTACAGTAGTCATAGATTTCCTGGAAAGTATTCCTACCATCGTGCCCTCTCATCCTCATTGTGACCCTGCTGTGTCTTTTCATTTACTTAGCAGTGTTGTGTGTCAATTGAGTTTGACTCCATCTCATCAGCACTTCTTTATCTCTGTCCACAAACTCCCCACATTTTTTATTGCTATCTTTAATGTGGTGGTTTGAATGTAATTGCCCCCCATAAGCTCACAGGGAGTGGCGCTGTTAGGAGGTGTGGCCTTGTTAGGAAGTGTGTCAGACGCCTCATGTCATAGTAGCCATGTTGGGGGAATTACCTCCTCTCTGAACTTCTCTATAGAACACCTCAGACAAAGAGTTTAGTCTGGTTTTCACAGTGTCTGTATCCTGTTGCCCACTAGCAAAGAGCCCGCTGATACACACAGCACAGGGAAGGTGTCCATACCCACCAGGAAGAAACTGTCCTCGAAGAGTGTCCCCCTGAACAGAATGACCGGATGCCCTGGCCCAGAAGTCGGGAGAGCAGTGGGAGCCGAGGCCTGGACTCCTTGCTACATATGCTATTGGAAAGTTCCTGGCGGATGCAGACTCGGGTTTTTAGTTCAGCAATTGGAACCCCGGGATAAAACGAGTTGGAGCGTGAGGTCCATGGCTTTGAGAAGGCAGGGTCCTGCACGAGGCTGTTGATAGACCCACTCTCTGAGCAGCGGCTGGACCCTGCCTGGAAGCTGCCTGGGCAGAGGACTTCCTTAAGCACCCTGGGCTGTGAGATGAGGAAGATGAGGAAGTCTGAGATGTCATGGCACACGTTGCTGCCCTGGCAGAGGTAGGTCATGGGGACTGCAGAGAGGGCCAGTGATCCTCGAAGAGCCATAGCCCCCAAATCATGGCGGCGTGCCAGGCAATCGATGGGTCCCTGTGGTAGGATATTCACTCTGTCCGCACGTGTTGCACTGACCACACCCATTGGGGTGGGGACAGGTGCGGACCTGGGGGAACTAGGTCTGGGGTAGGGGACCCTGGAACAGTCTCTCCTGGATGGAGACAGAGGGCATCCGGAGGCGTCCTTGGGACTGGAACATGCTGGCGGTCATCTGTCTCTGTTATAAGTTATCTCTCCCTGAATAAACATCTATTCAGCCTATCTGTTTTCCCTGATGCTTATTTCGCCACCATAGGTCCCACCTGAGCTTAGGGATGCAGCCCTTCTCCACACCCAGGCAGCACAAGGCAAACAGGATGCGTGATGTCAGGTACAAGTTGGTGTAGCTGTTGATGTTACACCAGGAGGCCCTGGAGGAAGGCTACCAGGAAAGAGTACATCTGGTGTGTCTCGCCTTGCACATGGATCTGTAGGGCGGGCACAGAGACTCTCATAGGTGAACACCAAGCAGAGAGAGAGAGAGAGAGAGAGAGAGAGAGAGAGAGAGAGAGAGAGAGAGAGAGAGAGAGAGAGAGAGAGAGAGACAGAGAGAGACAGAGACAGAGAGAGAGAGGCAGAGAGGCTTTCAGGGTGGCCTGTAGCTTCTCTTAGAGACTGCCACTTCTGAAGAGAAAGGTCTTCACCAGCGCATGAGGCGCCTGGATTTTGACTCAGTAGCTCCTAAGCATCGCGGCAGAGGAGGAAAGCCTGGTTGGAGTTTGAATGCTGCTTGCTGCCCAGGACTACCCAGGCTGCTCTACATAGAGGCTAGCTGTGTCGAAAAGCCCCATGGATGCTCAGCCCCCAGGGCAGCATAGCTCCCACCAAACCTGTGATATAGGAACATGCTTCCCCGACAAGGTATGGACAGTGGTGATAGTGAGGGGCGGGCCCAGGGAATCAGGAAGTTCCTACAGCTCACAGCCAGGGTGCCAGTCAGGGTGAAGCAGGAAGAACCCAGGACTGGTTCCTGCTGGCAAGCCTCTGACAGCCTGCCGGTCACATCTGAGGGGCTTGTTTTTTCAAGGGTGTTCAGACTTTGCCGGAGCGAGGTCCAGGCTGTGGTCTGAACTGAAAGGTACTTACCGGGCTGCTTAGTTCTCCGCCACTGAATCTGCTTGGGGAAACACCAAGCCTTAGCTGTTCTCCAAAGGTACGTGAGTAAACAGTCCTATTTTTAGGAGATCATTGCTTGCAAAAATAGCTCGAGATCCAGACGTTTGAATCTCAGCCGCCTCCGGCTTAAGGCATTGTGCTGGGGTAACAATGCCCGGCTGGGCTGTGGCTTTCTCAGGGGCGCTTGTTTAATCTTAGTGTGCTCATTGATGTGATCTCTGTTTTCATACAGGAAAAGCAAGGCTCAGAGACAAAGGGTCACTCAAGTCACACAGCCTTGCACAGCAGGGCCAGGATGCTCCCTCAGACCGCAGCCTGACGTTGCTGCTCTCGGCTTTGAGCCTACTTCCTTCCCTCCTCGCCACATTCCTTCTTGGCACTGGCAACGGGATGTTGTTATTACGCGGGATCTGGTTCAGTTTCCTGAAACGAATTTAGTTGCTAAATTAGATTCAAGTTACATAATCAAGAAGTTACTTATCTTTCTTAGCCTCTTATTTGCTTTTTTAAAAAAGTCTTTGGCTCTATAAGCTACCCTGCTCATCTCCTCATGCTCCATGCTCCATTTTTCACAGAGAGGCTCAAGGTATTTTTCCAACACACGCCTTTAATCTCAGCACTCGGGAGGCAGAGGCAGGTGGACCTCTGTGAGTTCGAGGCCAGCCTGGTCTACAGAGGTAGTTCCAGGACAGGCTCCAAAGCCACAGAGAAATCTGTCTTGAGAAAACACAAACACAGTGAGCACCCATGTGGACATAATACACCAACTTTGGGCTTGACAGCTCTCGGAGGGAAAACATTATGGTTGCTGCCTGTTTCCTTATGAGGTCTTGTTGGCTCTTAAAGCTTCGGTCATTTTGTGTCAAGGAGGATGGGTCTTAGAATGTCTGCGCAAGGGGTTGGCTCAAACAGCCTCGGAGACTGTACCTGTTCAAGGCTCAATTTCCAAGCACTTTCTTTACTTTCTGTTCTTCTGAACTGATAGATTCCAAACAACAACAACAACAAACCCCCAAAACAAAGCAAAACAACAACAACAAAAAAACCCCAAAACCCCCCCAAATTGAATTTCTGTCACAGTTGCCGCTTGATGGATGGGAACGTGAGAAGTTAATTCTGTCCTTGCATGAATAGGCTGTAGGTACACGTGAAGGATGGCATGCCTGTTTAAAAATTTGATATCCCAATGATCTGCATTTTTATCCTCTAGAACAACAAAGAAGGATTTACCTAATCTAATAGTTACATGCTTGAGTGGTTTTAAATGATCACATACCAAAATCATTTAAAATGGCTATAATTGAAAGTTGTTTTAGCTGGGGCTGCTGGCATGAGCCTATAATCGCAGTTACTTGGGAAGCTGAGTCAGGAGGGTCACAAGTTCAAGTCCAGCCTGGGCAGCTTACTGAGACTATGTCTCAAGATAAAAAAGCATGGAAAGGGCTGGAGATGTATCTCCATGTTCTTGTCCAGGCTCAGTCTCCAAGACTGAAAAAGGCACATTAAATAATAATTACAGTTATAACTGCAAAATATGCCTGGATCCACCTGGGTCAAGGTCCAAGGTCCTCCTGTCTTGTGTCATCCATCACTCCCAGGATGTTGTCGCTACTCCTGGCCCAAGATGGCTCTTGTTTCTTCTATTGTTTCTTTTCTCAGAGCTATTTTCAAATACCTGACAGGAGCAACATAAGGGAGGCAGGGTTTAATCAGGCTCGTGGTTTGAGAGGACTGACCATCATGGTGGGGAGGCATGGCGACAGGAGCATCGGGCAGCTGGTCAGAGTGTGGCCTCAGTCAGCGGCTGAGGCAGGGGGATGCCGGGGCTCGACCCACTCTCCCCTCTTTGCCCAGTCCAGGGCCCTAGTCGAGGGCTTGATGGCATCCACATTTGGGGCTGGGTCTTTCTCTGCTCAGCTAAGGCTTTCTGGAAATGCCCTCGTAAACACACTTCATTGATGGGTTTGATGAAAATCAACTGTCACACTTGCGCATTCATGACGTTTAGATTTTCCTCAGACTTCACTGGACTAAATGGGACCACCCGAACACATCAGCCTGCAAGGGAGGCTGGGAAATTCTGTCTTCCTTCTGCTCAGCCAGGTTTTGACAGCGGCGGAAGGAGGTTTCTAGGGCTGGAGAGGTGGCTTGGTTAGTGAAGTGCCTGTTTGAACACGTGCAAAGATGTGAGTTTGGATTCATAGCAGTGGTGTAAAAGCTGGTTGTGTCTGTAACCCCAGCACTACCAGGGAGGAGACAGGCCGGTCTCTGAAGCACATTAACCAGCCACCCTATCAGAATCGATCTGGCCCAGGTGCAGTGGCCTCAGAAATTAAGGTAGAAAGCCATCGAGGGAGACACACAATGCTGACCTCTGGTCTTTCCACATGGGCACACACACTGCACTCGCCTAGGTAGGATACATCACACATACACACACACACACACACACACACACACACACACACACACACACACATGCACTCACGCACACACACACCTTTACATTTCTATTCTAGTAGAAGAGGAAGTGGTTATTTGGGGCCACTTGGATGTCTGTGGATGGATTTCTCTTTATTTTTCCAATACTAGGAGACAGGCACAAATGAACCCATTCAGTATTTAAGAGAGAGAGAGGAAAAAAAGGGAGATCAAGTTCCTTGCTGAGGAAACAGCTAGTTCTTTGTGTGGCTTTTGGGTGTGACTTTATTTTTGTTCCCTTTTGTATTTGTGTCTACTTTTCTGCATTCCAGCACCAGAATCGGGGTGGAGACATCTCTGCCTTCTTGGGATTGCCACAGCACACCGGTACCTGATTTCACCACACATACCACTTAAGATAGGCATCCAGGAAGGTGCCCGTGGCCTGTCCTTTAGAGCAAGCACATGTTTAATTTTGTTCAAGGAATTCTGTGTCGCTTGTTGAGCAATGGGTAGTACATTTGAGTGTTGCTTAATCAAAATCTGGAACTAGACCAGATTCAGATTATACCTGGCTTGTTCTTAGGCTAGAAAACCTGTTCTCCAAATCTTCCCTCATCCCTTCTCTCCTTTCCTTCCTTCCTCCCTCTTCCTTTTTTTTTTTTTTTTTTTCTTTTTCTTTCGTACAGAGTCCCATATAGCCCACGCTGGCCTTGAACTCAGCAGGTATCCCAAAATCATCTGAATTGTGATCCCTTGCCCTCCATCTCCCAAGAATTGCCTGTGTACCACCTGGCCCCAGAATCTTTTTAACTAAGAAGGAGACACTCTCCAGGTACTTGGGAGCGAGATGTAGGATGAGCAAGAACTCAGGGTCATCCTTGGGGACATAGGAACTTTGAGGCCAGCCTGGGCTACATGAGAGTGACCCACAGAGGCCAGTGTTGACGAAGAGAGAACACCAAAAAAAAAAAAAAAAAAAAAAGAGGCAGATATTTAGAAATAATTTTATTTTAAGGAGAAAAAAAACCATGGAATCTACACCACCCAACCACCGGCATCTTCCATGTAACAAAACGTGGCAGGAGGGTGACCTTTCTTCCCTCCACCCAGAGCACAGTTCCCAACAGATGGTACGCACCGGAAACAAAACCAACACAGGGAAACCTGGTTCCTCAAGTTCGCATCTGAGGTTGGATGTAGTGTACCAGATCCAAAGGGCACGCGCAGCCCAGGAAGAGGCCCTGGCCACACCTGCTGTAGGTGTCTCCCTTTGAAGATGGTAGAAGTCACACTTGCATCTCCGAGTCGGGTGAGCCACTCACGTTTGGTAGCAGAAACCTCTATGATGCCAAAAACATTTATAGCCCAAAACTAAATAAATAAATAAAGCTACTCTAATGCTGCATCTAACAGATGTTAAAAAAAAATCACAATAAACAAGCATAGCTTATTTTCTTATTAAATTTTTCATGCATGTACACAGTGAAATATGACCACATCCGCCCCCACTTTTCCCTCCTACTGACCCAGCACAGCCTGCACCCATTCTCATTCTCTGGCTCTTACGGTTTTCCTGCCTGTCATCCATCCGCAATGTGCCCCAAGTCTCTCGGTGGTAGTGCGCGTAGTTTCTTTTTGTTTTTTTTTTTTTTTTTTTTGGCTCTTTACTCTCTGGGGGCCTGCCACCAGCTCCCACATAAATCACAAGGAGACTTACCCTTACATATGAATGCCCAGCCATACCTTGGCTTATTTCTTTTCATAACTTAAACTATTCCGTCCACCTTTTGCCTCTGGGCTTTTATCTTTCTCTATTCTGTATGTCTTTCTCGACTTCTCACTCTGTGGCTGGTTCTGCGGCTGGGTGGCTGTCCCCTGACGTCCTCCTCTCCATCTCCTCCTTTTGCTCCTAGATCTTCTCTCCCCAGGTTTCTCATTCTCGATGGGGAATGTTCTTCTGTATATATGTTCCTCTTATTGAATAAAACACTGATTGGCTCATTGGCCAGGCAGGAAGTGATGTAACTGGGCAGAAACTTGCCACTACCTAACCATAGAGGTCTGGAGGTCTGTACAGACAGACAGGAAGTGAGGTAGCTGAGCAGAATCAGGACGTAAGCGGGGAGAAACGGGAAATGGCTCTCTTGTCTGCTGAGACGCTTAGGGGGTAAGGTGTGCTGTGGCTCGCTCCTTCTCTCTGACCTCTCGGCATTTCCCTCCATATCTGACTCCAGCTTTTATTATCTCGACCAATTAAGAAACTCCTTTTACACATTCTAATTATTGTCTCTGCCTGCCGGCGCCTCCTATCCTTTCCCCGCCTCCCCATTGGTCAAGCAGCCCTTTATTGGATCAGTCAGGTGTCTTAGACAGGCAAAGCAACACAGTTTCACAGAGGTAAACAAATGCCACATAAAAGAGTGCAACCATCTTTGCATCACTAAACAAGCGTCCCACAGCATAAACAAATGAAACGCATCTTAAACTGACATTCTACGAGTGGGTATGCTGACAGAGATGTCCCATTTAGGACCGAGTGCGCAGCCTCGTATTCTATGCATCTCAACACCAGCAAATAACAACAGCGGACCCTGTCCCAGGACTTGTGGCCTCCCTAGCCATAGACTTTGGAAATTCCAAGATTTTAAATGAAGTCAGAACTGTTTGGTCTTGCTTTGCTGCCCTATGTTTTCATGCGATGGAAACATTACCTTCTCACGAGTCCCCCAGTTCTGGTCCCCAGACAAGATCTGGCCAGGCTAGAGCAATTATAGTCCTGTAAATTGGATGGTGTGGGGGCTTTATACCTAGGTCACTCTTTCGATAGAGCTTTTCTTATTTTTCCCCGCCGAGTTCAGAATAAAGGAAGCTCTTTGGAGGAGTGCTGCTGGTTTTTCTTTCCCGCCAGGTTGGTTCCACGGCCGCTTCAGCCCCAAATAAGCACACGGATTCTATGTTAGTTGTAAAACTGTTGGCTGATGACTAGGGCTTCTTATTGGCTACCTCTGTCTTAATTATCAACCCATACTGCTAGTCTACGTATTTCCATGTGGTCTTGGCTTTGGAATGCCTGGACCTGCTACTCCTTTGGCGGCTACATGGAGACTATTCTGGCGGGCTCCCTCTGCCTATGTTTCCCAGAGATCTCCTGGTCTCCTAGCCCCACCTATCTCCCTGCCTCTACTGGCTATAAGCCAAACATTGTTTTATTCGTCAACCAATAGGAGAAACATACACAGAAAGGCATCCCCCACCAGAGGAGTGTGCCTATAATACACCGTTTTCCCCTTCTGGGGCTCCAATGCAGTGCAGCTTCCAAGTAACAGCAGGGAGACTTATTATTAATCATGAAAGCTCAGCCTTAGTGTAGGCTTGTCCTGCTAGCTCTTATTACTTAAATTAACCCATTTATATTAGTCTGTATTTTACCTTGTGGCTTTTTATCTTCCTTTCATTCTGTATGTCTGACTCCCTCCTTGGCCATCTCGATTATCTCCTAACTCCTTTCTCTCTCTGCCCAAATTCCTGCCCATATCCCCAGCCTAGCTATTGGCCATTCAGCTTTTTATCATACCAACCACAGCAACGCACCTTCACACCTTGTACAAATATCCCGTGACAATGTGGGCTCCACAATGTGTTGTTCAAGACCTTCTTGTGGCTCAGTGCTAGAACACCTACCTAAGTATGTGCAAGGCCCTGGGTTTGACCCTCTGCACCATAACAGCAAAGTAAAAGAAAAGCAGACCCCAAGGAAACCCACGCTTCACTCGAGCTGATCCGTGACTCTTCATACCAGGGACCACATCTTTGTGACCTCAGGCTCTCGGTTTCCTCATCTGCAAAACCTAGATAACCGTGTAGCTATTTTATGTTCATTGAGTGGCTAGAGCAGGGCCCGGCACACTAATAACTGGGCTACCCCCCCTCCAAATTGTTTTATGTGTATTATAAAGCAATGTGGAACTGTGTGTTAGCGATTTCTGTGTTGTTTCTCACAATTAATCAGTGCCTTGTTTAATACTGTACACTGTGCCTTCAGATCATTCCTGGGATGGCTAGATGATTCAGCGGGTAAAGCTGCCTGCAGGCGAACTGTCCAGCCTGAGTCCAGGTCCTGGGACCATCACGGTAGAGAGAGCTGGCTCCTGTAAGCTGACCTCTGATCGCCGCTTGTGTGCTATGGCACGTGCATGCTTACCCCTCCTAAATAAATAAAACATAATAAAAATGAAAATTGCTTTCTATACTATACACAATCCTGCAGCTGTTGAGTTGCATGCTGCGTTTGGAGGGCAGACTCTGGAGGGTGACATACCTGGGCCCTGGTGTCTTCAGGGTGGGTCATTAGGCCAGTGGTTCTCACTTTCCGAGTGCTATAACCCTTTAGTACACCTCCTCATGGTGGCCTCCAACCGTAAAATTGTTTTCACTGCTACTTACTTCATAACTACAATTTTGCTAGTGTTATTAATCATAATGTAACTATCATATATGCAGGATATCTGATATGCAACCCTTGTGAAAAGGTCATAACTCACGGGTTGAGAAACACTGCTTTAGACAGTTTTTTTTTTTTTTTTTTTAACTAAGCCTCAGGGCTCTCTATAATGATAAAAATATCTACCTTCCAGGAACTGCTGTAAGATCAGAGACAAAAATAGCATCTTGTCAAACCTTTGGTCTGGAAAGAATACTTAATAAAGATCTGCGAGCACGTTGCCCAGTGTGTTAGGTTAATTTAAATGAGTATGTATGCACATACATTACAGCAGATACTCTTGGTCCTCTCGGCCCACGTGAGAATCAGCTGATTTCCGGTTGCCAGGATCAGTGCCGTTTTAACAGCCTTGGTAATTGTCTCTCTACCTGCTGTGTGTGTGTGTTGCTGGGCTCCGGTGTGTGGAAATTCTTCACCAGCCTACCAGGCTGAAGTAGAGCCTGACATCTGCAAGTCCAGCAGAGCTGCACGTTGGCCCGCAGGGTTCGGTGATGTTGGTCTGTGGTTTGAATGTATGCGTCCCTCCCAAACCTGCATGTTGGAACCTTCTATCCAGAGGCTACCATTAGGCCTTATGGGAATTGATTAAGTTGTATGTGTTCTCCGTCTTGCGAACAGGGTTTGGTGTCCTTGTCAAAGGCTGGGGAAGGGGGCTTTGCCTTGGCCCCTCCCGCCTAGTGAGGACACAGCATTTGTCCACCTGTCACACGAGATCATAACAATACCGTGCCGCCTTTGAAGCAGAAAGCCAGCCCTTAATCTGCTGCCACCTTGACCTTGAGCCTTCCAGTCTCTCTGGAACAGCACAATTCTGTTCTTAAAAAGATCTTTTATTGGCGTACATTAATTATACATAATAATGGGTGTGTGTGTGTGCATGTATATAATGTGTTTGGCCCGGGTCCACTCCTCTCACCTTCACCCGTCTCCCTTCCGTTCCCTTTGGTCTCTCTCTGATACTTCCACGTCTTCTGTGCAGTGTATGAGAGGCTCCGGGAGTTTAATTAGGGCTGCTTACAGGCTCCTTCCCAGCAGCCACTGCCACCGAAAATAACGCTCTGTCCCCAAAGCAAACATTAACTACCTGAAGTTTGGGGAGGGATGGGGTCTCCCGAGTCCCTCCTCTCCCCTTGAACGTTTTGGAGTCGTGTTTTAGCAGCGATGGCATGAGACGCCTATGGGCAGTGCCCTATGGATACCCATGCTTCAGCTCTGTGCTGGTTAATTTTATATCGACCTTACACAAGGTAAAGTCGGTCACTAGAGAGGAGGGAGCCTCATCTGAGAAAATGTCTGCATAGGTGGGCTGTAGGCAAGCCTCCTCTTGATTGGTGGTTGAGATGGGAGGGTCCAGCCAGTAGTGGGTGTTGCTACCGCTGGGCTGGTGGTTTCGGGTTCTATAAGAAAGCAGTCTGAGCAAGTCCTAGGAAGCAGGCCAGTAAGCAGCACCCCTCCATGGCCTCTGCTTCAGCTCCGCCTCCAGGTTCTCACCCTGTTTGAGTTGCTGTCCTGACTCCTTTTGATGATGAACTGTAACGCTTTCCTCCCCGAGTTGCTTTGGTGGTGATGTGTAGATGAACTTTCTCTTTGGGGCCCACCAGCTCACAGATAATGACACGGGCACGTAATACTTATGAAAGCTTGACCTTATCATAGCATTGTTTCTGACTAGCTCTTATAACTTAAATGAGCTCATATTTCTTCCATGTGCTCGTTACATCTCCATTTTTCCCATCCTGCTTCCTCTGAGCCTGGCTGGTGACTCCTCCTCCTCTCTTCGTCGAGCTCTCTGTCCTGAGTAGTCCCGCCTACCTCCTTCCTGCCTAGCCATTGACCGTTCAGCTCTTTTTGAAACCAGTCACTGTGACACGGTGTAAAGAAATATTCTGCAACGTGGGGCTTCACCCCAGCAACAGCCGCCCCAACTAAGACAGGGTCCATTTTCGAAGGTCAAAGGACACTCAACTGTCAGCCTGGAGTGTCTCACCACACCGCAAAGCTGGCCTTAGAGACAAGAAAACGAAGGCCCAGGAGGGATTAGTAATTTCCTTGAAGTGAGGTAGCTAGGAAGTGTTTCTAGCCCAGGTCTGACATCAGTAGCTCCTCCCCCCAATCCACCCCATTTGTTAACTCACAAAGGAACTGGCTCAGTTTGTTTTGGATGAATTCTCATCCTAATGGGGAGGGGCCCTAGTTCCCCAGGGAGACAGGCTTCATCCATTAAGCAGATCTATAGTGGACACAACAGAGTTTCCTAAAGAGGGGAGGGTTTGGGGGCAGGATTTCTTGGCAGATTTTCTTATACGATGTAACTTTAGAAATTAAAAAACAAGAAAAGGTCAAGATATGACTTTTCTTTGCAGACTGTGTTATTTTAGCAAATTTTGAATTATCAGATATACAAGCCCAAGCCACCTAATTGTCTATCAAAAATATTTCTTCGAGTCTTCTTTTATGACTGTGTAATTGTTAACCATCCGGGAGCCGTGTTTCATTATGATTCTGTTTATTTACTGTTTTACTTGGTTTTTATGGTGTGCCAAACGCAGCATTGCTAAATGAAGGTAGGGATAAGCACATCCTAATGTATTATTCCATTTTGTTCCAATGGCGTTCACAAAACTTGGGTAGGTTTTAAATTTGCTTTGGTGGGCAGTTTACGGTGATTTCCTTTTCCTTTTTCCTAGGGGAGGCTGCGGTCAGCTGCTTTCTTAGTGTTCTTTTAAAGCCATCCCAGCTGAGCCCGGCCTCAGCAGCAAGTTAGACTTCTAATTCAATGCCTGGTCAGGCACTGCCATTTCTGGGATGGTAGCTTGTTGGAGGTGATGATGATGACAATGATTATTTTGTTTTCTTGAGACAGGGTTTTACTGTGTAGCTTTGGAGCCTGGCCTGGAACTCGCTCTGTAGTCCAGGCTGGCCTCAAACTCACAGAGATCTGCCTGCCTCTGCCTCCCGAGTGCTGGGATTAAAGAGATGTGTGCACCACCACTGCCCAGTGTGGGTGATATTATTTCAAGGTGTGTGTGTCTGTGTCTGTGTGTGTGTGTGTGTGTGTGTGTGTGTGTGTGCTCGTGTGTGCATGCGTGCATGCGTGTGTCTGTGTGTCTGTGTGTGTCTCTGTGTGTATTTGGTCCAGGCTTTCCCACATGCCCCAAGGGGTGCTATTCCATGACTCTGGCTTGCCAGGGATGCTGTGAGAACCTGGGGTAACAGGGAAGAAATGTGGCTCAAGTTCTGAGCATGTGCCTGCTATGCACCTCACAGGTGCTCAGCCAAGACCCTCCGTCTTAGATGGAAAGGAGCTTTGTAAGATGCTGGTGCACTCAAATTCACTCCAGACCCAATGCCTTTCCCCATCTGAGCCCACCCCTTCCTTGGGGTCTCTGTGTGGACTCCTGTTCCTTTGGTTTTTTCAGTGTCATTCCTCCTTTGTGACACCAGTCACACAGCCCATCTGCATCCTTTCACTGTTTCGTTTATGTCAGTTTCCCGCTTCTAGGCAACTGCGAGAGGGGTGGACTCTCAGTGGCCAGTCAGCCCCACCCTCACATCAAATGCTGTTGTTGCTACGGTGTGGTCTTCAGCTGCCAGCCTGCCTCCAGTACTAAAGAGAACTGCCCTGCCCAGGACCACACCTCCTTTCAATGGTTGGGTCGCAGATCTGGAAGGCCAGCAGCCATATATGCCACATGATGGGGGATGCCCTTCTGTCTATGTGTTTCTCGTATTGGTTGATGAGTAAAGTACTGATTGGCCAGGCAGGAAGTATAGGCGGGCCTACAAGAGGAAGGAGGCCAGAAGAGGGAGGCTGAAGAGGAAGACATCATGCAGACCACAAAGGAGTAACAGGTGCTGGCAATCACTGGTGAGCCAAGACCATGTGGAAATACATAGATTAATAGGGATGGGTTAATAATTACGACAGAGCTAGTCAATAAGCCCTAGCCATCGGCCAACAGTTTAATAATGAATATATCATCCATGTGTTTATTTGGGGCTAAACGGCTGCAGCACCTGGCAGGACAAGTAACTCCAGCAACATGCGCACGCGTGTGCGCACACACACACACACACACACACACACACACACACACACACTCACACACACACACACACACTCACACACACACACACACACTCACACACTCACACACACACACACACACACATATATGGTGTATTATATTTATGCTATAGATATGCACAACCTCCCTCCTCCCTCCCCTCTTCTCCCTCCTCCCTCTCCAGGTCCCTTTCTGTGGCTCTGACACCGGCTCTCAGGCAGTTGAGCAAAGTGGAGAAATAGGTGGGTACAGCTTGGTGCGTTTAGGCATTGCTAACTCCGGCCGCCTCCCTCCGAAGTCATTATGGACCTTTGTGCAAAGCTGTGCTGCCCCAAGAAAATCAATATCCCAAGGTGCTGCTAATTGCACCGCGGAGTCAGAAGGTAGTTTCTCATTCTGAAGAAGAAGAAAGAGCCTTTTAAAGCAACAAAGCTGCTGTATAAATAGAGAGGGGAGAGCTCTCATTTTGAGTCCCCGTGAAAAATGGCCTCTTTTATTGCTGATTTCTCATCCCCACAACAGCCTCCTGTAGTCAGAACAGCCTTCTGGGCCTTTTTCAAAAGGCTCCTGTCTGTTTACCTGGCTATTCTGGAGGTTGGAGGTGTGGCTCTGGCGCCTGAGAGGCTGCGTCCTCACTGGCCAGGCAGCCATTTGCTTAGCCACCCCATGCAGTCCTCATGACACTCTGCATGTGAGCACACTGTGAATACTTCGAAATGCACTGAAAAGAAATTGTCCCTTGATCTTCAGTTAAACAGAGCTGGGAAGTTAAAGCTGATATAAAAACAAAGGGAAAAGACATACTTCAATATACAGCTTTAGACAGTATCTTTCATTTTGGACGGATGTTTGGCTGAGGTCCCTGTTCACTGTAGAACTGAGAAACAAATGTCTCTGTCGTGCCTACGGGCTTCTCTGTCAATCTTATCTTTCTTACTTCTTCACTGGTGCATGGCGGGCTGGGGAAGACTCTTGCTCTCTGGACGGTGGCCTTGGTGAGGTGGGCGCTTTTGTTCAGGGCCAACTGGTCTTTTTCCTGTTACTCTGTCCGAGGCATCCCTGGTTTCTCCAAACACACGATGCTCTGAGAGCCTGACACCAACAGGGAAAGCATGTAGTTCTCTCATCTGAGTGCAGAGGAAGTCTTACGTCCTCAGCTCAGGGCAGGTTTCTGCAGCAGATGGGCCATTCTCTTTCCGGTAGACGGCAGATGAGTAAGGGGCCAGAAGAGGCCCCGAGAAAATTGATTATACGATCCTTATCATATTTAGGATTGGCAGAGGTCTTAGGATTGCTTTATAATCAAATGTGAGGACTCAAGGCCATAGCCAACTTCTCAGTGGAGATTATAGATCATGGTAAAGAGTTTTGCAACAGGAATGGACTTTTCATGAAGCTTTAAGCTAGCTACAGCCGTTTTGCTGCAGAATGAGCCTTATATTCTATGTGTAACAGTGAGCTGTGACATCTCTTGGGAGAGCCCCAGTGAGGGGTGGTTTACATCAGTTTGACCTGTGGGCATCGTCTGTGGTGGCAGCATTCCTTGGGTTGGGATCCTGACCATGTAACAGAAAGTTAGCTGAGCTGCTTCAGGTCCTGCTGCTGTGACTTCTCTACACTGACTCTAACCTAGAATTGTAAACTGAAAAAAACCTTTCTCCCTTAAACTGGTCTTCACTGGGGTTTTTTTTCTTCTTAACCACAGCAACAGAAGTGAAAGTAGGACAGCAGCCTTCTCGTTTGGCCGGGACATGAGTCAGCCCTGGTGTTTTGGGTTGTGCCGATTTCGCTCTTAATTCCAGAATAAGCGTATGAGTTTGTCCTGAGTGAGCAGGCATAGTTTGATTTCAGAACACTGGGAAAGAAGAGTTTCTAAATACCATGAGGGTTGTTGGGAGGTGACAAGCAAAGCCGTGCCATGAAGGGTAAGCAGTCACTCGAAGTGACATCATACAGTCGTGGCTGACCCCTGATCCCAGTGAGAACTCATTCATCACTAGGTGGGTTAGCCAGGGTTTTCTAGAATAAGGCAAATGGAGTTCTTAATTGGTCTGCATAATTAAAGGCCGGAGTCAGATTTAGAGGGAAATGCTGAGAGATCAGAGAGAAGGAGCGAGCCACAGCACGCCTGACCTCCTTAGCGTCTCAGCAGACAAGAGAGTGATACCCTGTTTCTCCCTGCTTATGTGCTGATTCTGCTCAGCTATGTCACTTCCTGTCTGTCTGTACAGACATCCAGACCTCTATGGTTAGCTGGTGGCAAGCTCCATTCCCTGACCCACCCCTCCCCCCAGACAGGCTTTATTTGTGCAAGAAAGATATCACCATAAAAGGGGATTCATTAGATTGGGCTACAAGGCAAGGTATCAGTAGTCTAGCAATGGCCGGCTGTACTCTGGAAAAGCTAAGAACCCCACAAAACCAAAACAAAACAACAAACAAACAATTAAACAAACAAATAAAAAATACTGTCTCTGAGACTGGATGCCTCAGCAGTCTCAATTTGGTATCGAAGGCTGGAAGATTCCTGTCAGAAGTCTGAAGAAGCTGGAGTTCGATATCAGTAAGGGGCAGCTGAATCGGCAGCACAGCAGTAGATGCATTCACCAGCCAGGAGTGAAGGTGAGCAGGCAAAGGCAGTCCTGGTTCCCCTGGGATTTATTTACAGTGTTGCCACTCAGTGGGAAGGTGTCCCTGTCACCATCACCGTCAGGTAAGCCTAGGAAATCCTCTGCCAGAGTGCCCTAGAGCATCTCTTAGTAGATTCTAGATCAAAGTAAAGGGAGCTTAACCACCACACTGGATTTTCTGGATGGAATGTGCAAATTAAGCGCTGCTACCTCCGGCTTACTGGGCTTACTGACCGTTAGGCTTCAGTGCGGCTTGAGCCACCCTGTCCCTCCCACTTGCAGTCCCACGTCCCCACTGAAGCCCGCTGGACAGTTCCTTGATTCGCACAGTGCCACACTTGTCCCCTAACAGAAAGCAGAATTGGGGTGAGGGCCGAGGGGTGCATCTCGATGGGTGGGGAGGGAGGGATGTGCGTTTCCAGGGAAAGTGTTCTGGGGACCAGCGTCCGAGTCTCAGGGAGAGGGGTAAGGACAGGGTTAGAGTTGGTAAGAAGAAGGTAACAGTATCAAGATCAGACTTTTCCTGCTTCCATCTTCAATCCCAATATTGGTGGTGTGTGTGTGTGTGTGTGTGTGTGTGTGTGTGTGTGTGTGTGTGTGTGTGTTGGGGGTATGTGCATGAAACTAGAAACTGAAATGAAATGGTGTTTTTTTGTTTGTTTGCTTGTTTTTTGGTTTTGTTGTTTTTTTTTGTTTGTTTGTTTTTTGGTGTGTGTGTTTTGTGGTTTTTTTCCAGATTAATAAAAACACCCTTTGCCTGGACTGGTGAAAGTGCTGGAAGCCAAAAGCCAATACACCATTGCATTCTTGACATTTTATGAGTCAACTAAGGCCCACAGTAAACAAACATGCTGCACCCCCTATCTCCTCCCCCCCACCTCCCCCCACCCTCCCATCCCCCCATCCCCCACCCCTCCACCCCCTGCTCCTGATGCAGCTGAATGAGGCACGCAGGGGATGGGGCAGGCAGCGATGATTTGCTGGTGCTTTGGGGATGACTGACTGCAGTACTTTCCAGTTCTTCCTCGTGACACGCAGGAAGCAAGAGGTGGACCTGAGGGTCTGTCCTGGGTGGCAGTTCCGTCCTGACCACGTGTGCAGATGGGAATTTATGGTCCCGCTGGAGCCTGGGGTCCCTAGTCCTCCATGTGTGCCTGTCAAACTGCGC
Organism: Cricetiscus sungorus; assembly: GCA_030556225.1. Classification (NCBI taxonomy): domain Eukaryota; kingdom Metazoa; phylum Chordata; class Mammalia; order Rodentia; family Cricetidae; genus Cricetiscus; species Cricetiscus sungorus. Next base: position 11,217,078 of record JANBXA010000395.1, on the reverse strand, counting down.
CGTTGGAAGGCAGAAGACTGGCTGCCCCTTGGTGTGATCAGGACCTGGGGAGGTAAGAGAGGGCTCAGGTCTTGGTGATACTGCAATTCTCGGGTGCTGTGCAGGTTCCGTGGGGGTTACTTTGGGAGAACCGGTTAAGTGGCATATCCGTGAGCGGCTCACTTGCTCTCTTGTGTTTCAGTACAAACATCACAGTGTGTTGAATGCCGTTACCGTGGGCAGTCGTTTGTTACCATGGAGGGCTTAGAAGCAAAGTGAAGTGAGAGCGTATTTAAGAAAATAATGATCACAATGAACATTTAAAAGTTTAACTATATAGTAGCGTGTTCACAGCTCTCCAGGATTTTTACACACTGGCTAGAAAGAACCAAGACCTCAAGTAGGGGCTGCACAGATGGCTCCGTGGTTAGGAGCATGCACCTGGGTTCGATTCCCAGCGCCTGAAGTCTTGTGCCAGGCCAGGGTGGTGATTCGAATATAAATGTCCCTAGGTCTATAGGTCCATGGATTTGAACACTTGGTCCCTAGTTGGTGACACTATTTGGAAAGGTTCCAGAACCTCTAGGAGGTGGAACATTGCTGAAGAGAGACCACATGGGGGTGCGGGTGGGGATTGGGGTTTCATAGTGTGGTCCTACTTCCTGTTGTGGGTTTTTGCTTCTTGAGTACAAGTGAAATGTGATTGGCTGGCCTCGGGTTCCTGTCACCAGAGCTTCCCTGCCCCACTAAGTTGTCTCCCCTCTGGAGCTGCAAGCCAAATAAACTCTTCCCCCCCCGCCGGGGGCTCTGAGTGCTTTTCATTGGGATATTCCATCACAACAGAAAACTAACCATGCACAGTGTAGGAAGCGTGTGTGGCTTCCCATCCCCCGCTTCATGGCCATTCGAGTCCTCTAAATGCCAGTGATCCAGGCTCCGACTGTAGCAACCTCCTCCATGGTTGAACTCTTATAACCCGTTGTCCACTAAGTAAACACACACACACACACACACACACACACACACACACACACACACACACACACACACATTTAAAACATGGAGGCCGGGAGTGGTGGTGCACACCTTCGATCCCAACACTCGGGAGGTAGAGGCAGGTGACTTCCAGACCAGCCTGGTCTACAGAGTGAGTTTTAGGACAGCCAGGACTGCTACACACAAAAACCCAGTCGTCAGAAACCAAAATCCAAAACCAAAACCAAAACCAACCAAATTACTCCCCAGCCCGAATCCCTTAATTTCTTTTTCCTAGCAATGCAAGTTAAAAGTCCAAGACCTGTTCCACCGCCGTGAAGCCGGCCGTGAAGCCCGCCGTGAAGCCGGCCACTCATCAGTCCCTGCCGCCTCTCCGGCCACTCTCCCAGATACTTCCTCAGTGTCACTCGTGTCCAGCCCCTATGCCCCACCCCCAGCCTCTTTCTTCTTCCTTTGTGTCCACGCCTTCAGGATTTCACCTGTGCACATGAACAGTGGCTCTCCCGGATCTTTGCACAGCCAGATGCCTCTTGTCCCTTCAGTACAGCTCAAATGTCACCTTAAGTAGTCTCTCCCAAGCAGCTAGTGGTTCCATGACCTTGGTTTATTTTTCACTGTACCCAAGATGTCAGTCTCTCTCTCTCTCTCTCTCTCTCTCTCTCTCTCTCTCTCTCTGTCTCTGTGTGTGTGTGTGTGTGTGTGAGAGAGAGAGAGAGAGAGAGAGAGAGAGAGAGAGAGAGAGAGAGAGAGAGACACTAATATAGAGAGCCCCAGGAAATGAACCTTGGTTACATTGTACGAGATATGTCTCAGTCAGAGCCCCAACAAGCAGCAGATGACATTTTCGAAATACCTTAACTGAAAGAACTGTGTATGGGACGTGGGCAGGCTTAAGGGAACCCGTGAGACATAGTGTAGAGCACAGTAGCTTTGAAAAGTCATCCCACCCTCAGGCCTGAAAGACCAGGAGGAGGCAGCCATATTAGTCTGCTTTTCATTACTGTGACAAAATACCTGGGGTTGGATGACATAGGGGAAAGCAGTCCAAGGCTGAGGGGACTGTCAACATAAATTGATAGCCTTTTTGCTGGACGAGTCCAGAGATGTGCAGAGTATCACAAGGGAGGGTCCCCCATGAGCACACTTGGGGGACTATGTTTTCTTAATACCCCACTACCGGGATTAGATTCCAACATGCGCACGAGTGCACATGCACTCGTGTGTGTGCATGTGACTCAAATCATACTAAGCCATAGCAAGGCCGTGTCTAGAGATGAGAAATGCTGGCACCGAGGAAGAGAGGCTGTGGCAGGGAGGGAGTGAGACAGGGCTAATTTACCCAGTTTCTTTTTTCACTCACCCTCCTGTCGGTTTCCTGGCCAAATCTTACCGGAAACCAGAGGGTAAGGGTGCAAGGGGGTATGGCTGAAATGCCACTGTCCTCCAGCTTCCTAGGACACAGTAGGGCAGGGAGAATCCAGAATGGGCGGAAGGAACCCAGCGGAACCAGCCAGTTCCTGCGTGGGCATCTGCCCACCGAGGAAACAAAGCTGGAGGGAGCAGAGATTCCTCAAGAAGTGTTGCACGATTGTCTGTACCATGTAGGCTAGCATCCTCTACACATCTTTGGTCAGGCCAGGTGGCTCGCAGCTGTACTCTCAGCACTCAGGGTGCTAAAACAGGAGGATTGCCGTGAAGTTAGACCTGCCAAGACTGCAAATGTGAATCTGTCTCTAAAAAACAAAAAGGGAAAAAGTAGTAATTTTTTTAATCCTCGTGGGACATCTTCGAGAAACAACATTGACCCTGTGGGTGGTTAAACATTCCGAGGCCTCAGAGGCTGACAGACCCCAGTCAAGAGGAATCATAGAGTGAGATTATAAATTAGGTCCAGAAGGGGTTTTTTTGTTTTTGTCTTTTGTTTTTTTTTTTTTTTTTTTTAGACAGGGTTTCTCTTTGTAGCTTTGTATATCAGGCTGGCCTCGAACTCACAGAGATCCGCCTGCCTCTGCCTCCCAAGTGCTGGGATTAAAGGTATGAGCTGAGGCCCAGCCTTCTATCATTGCATCAAGTCAGATGTGTGTGTTTACTACCGATGCTGCCAAGGTCAGCAGACAGCCTGCACTGGTCATTGCTGGAAATGCCCCTCAGTTTTCTGAATCCCAGGGCTCCTCCTCTTCGGCTTCCGAGGCTCTTAGCCTGGCCAGGGTCCACTGAGGAAGATGGCTTCCTCCAGCTGGATATTGCAGTGATAGGCTAATGCCATTCATGTTCCAAGCACGTCTATTGTTTCCTTCATCGCCTCTGTGCGTAGGGTGCCTGAGTGTATTTGCGTTATCTATAATGCCACGTCTCTGCGTAGGTGTGTGTATGTGAATACAGAAGCCTCCAGAGCCCAGAGGAATTGGATTCCCCGCAACTGGAGCTATAGGCAATATGAGCCACCCTATGTGGGTACTGAGAACCTAACTCTACAAGAGCAGCACATCGTTTTAACCACTGGGAAATCTCCCAAACCCTTAATTTTTATCTTCTAAATAAAAATTTCACATAAATATATATTGCATGTTGAGCATAGCCCTCCTTCCTGCCTCCTGTTAAGTTTCACCTCTGCTTTTAGGTACGATACACGTGCGATTTCATATCTCTGTATAAAATCCAGGAACCACACAAATGAAAGAAGAGATGATGTCTGCAATTGCATACGTTTCCCCACAAACTGCAAAGCTTCACTGTTCCGTTGTGTGCATAGACCACGTTCTCTTTATTCGTTACCTCCCGGTTGATTCCACAGTCAGCCATTGTAGCGTGGAATAGAGCTGCCTTAGCCGCTGATGTGCAAGTGTCTATCTCCGTGATGTGTTGATTCGAGCCCTCCAGGGGAACACCGAGCAGTGGGTCATACGCTACGTCTGTCGTCAGGTTTCTGAGGAACCTCTGCACAGATCTCCTTAGTGACTGGACCGGTCCACATCCCTCCCATCCTAGTCAGCGATTGTTGTTTATTTTCTTGATGTCTGGCATTCAGACTGGAGTGAGATGGGTTGCAGTGTATTCTAATTCGAATGTCTGTTTCTTTATGATGTCATCATTCGAGAGCATCCCAGCTCTTTAAATCCTGGGAGAGTCTGGGTTTCATTAGTCCTTGTCATCCCATCTGCAGCCCTTGACAGGTACTCATCAATACTGTCAATTCATCAGTCTTTCAGGGTTTAAGAAAAACTCATATGTGACACAAACTTGTACCGCCCTCCCCTCTTTTTTCTTTAATTTATGTTGGATCATGAGTAGTTTTATTACCCAAGCTGTGTAAACAGTGTTTCCAAAATTATTAGCTAATATGTCAATTGTGCATGGTAATGAGTGCATGTCTCTTCAATTGTGCATGGTAATGAGTACATGCCTATAATGTACTTGGATTGTTTTAGTCACCCATCACTATCCTGTATGCCCCCTTTCCCCCTAATGCCTGTGTCTTTATTCTTCCCAAATAACACTCCGTTTACCTTCATGCCTTTTAAAATAGCATCTGGGCTCTACATGTGAAGGGAAATGTGTGACGTGTGTGGATGTGAGGCTGACCTGCTTCACCTAACGTGATGATCTCTGGTTTCATCCATTATCCCGCAAACGGCACGGTTGCTTTTCTTTATGGCCGAACAATACTCCATCATGTCCCCAAACAGTGCCCGTTCTGAATCTCTTCATCCATCGATGGGAACCCAGGCAGATTCCTTAACCTGGATGCTGTGAGTATCACCTTAACACACAGCTTGTTATTGGTGCTCCAATAGTAACCCTGGGGACCTAAGTCATTTCAAGTCTTTTTCTGTTGCTAGAAACTTGGAGATCACACACCACACACACACACACACACACACACACTCCTCATTCTGCTCGATACCAACTGGGTCAGGAGCAACATTTTGGAATTGGATTCCTTCCAGCAGAATTACTTGTATGAGAGCTTCTGTCTTCAGGGAATTCCTAGAAGAGATGATTAAAGGCTCAACCACTGTAATTATGTCAAATAGACCCAGCTTTGAGAATCTGATTTGTTTGTAAGCTAATCCACCTTGTAGAAGAGTCAAGCAAGCAGTGTCACCCGGTATACACAGGTGAAACCCATTCTCCAGTCTCTCCCCTGGTGCCCCCACCCATCCACCTGCCCACCCACCCACCATTCACCTGGTGTGGGGTGTGGCACCCCCCTGGGAGGCTACGGTCTTCCCTAAAGATACACCATTTCACCATCTCTAGTGTAGCCTTGCCTGCTGGTGACCAAGAGCTAACCCAGATGTCATTATGACTGCCCGAAGTCCCAGCCAAGACCAGTAAATTCCATTGTTACGTTGGACACTGCAGAAATTTTTGAAGTGTCAAATTGAAATGTCAACTTTCATTGTATTTAAAATACCAAACTGCCCCTACTAGCATCAGAAAAACCCCCTGAAGATGCCTTAAAGCAAGGAAGGGATGTGAGAGGGGAACTGTGTTGGTTGAGCATCAGTGGAAGTCTGGTTGCAAACTGTACCGTTCGCACAGTGCACTGGCAGGAGGCCGTGAAGTCTGAGGCCGACTGCCCCGCTGCCGCGTCAGAGCTGACTCTGCTTCCCTCCTGCACGGGCAGAGCAGAGCAGATTTATTTCTTAGTTTCTCTTCCTTATTTTCATTATATTCAAAATCAGGAAAAATTCCATCCCCTTTACAGCCCCATGAGCCCTAAATAATCCATCTGTACAGGAGGACACAATTCAAGATCAGTGCCTGCAACAAGTTCAGTAGTGTGAGCATTCCATTAGGGTTAACTGCCGCGATGAAACAACGTGGTCAAAAGCTATTTGGGGAGGAAAGGGTTTAATTCGACTTGTACTTCCACATCATAGTCCACCACTGAGGGAACTCAGGGCAGAGCTGGAACCTGGAGGCGGGAGCTTGTGCAGAGCCCACGGAGGGTTGCTGCTTACTGGCTTGCTCCCCGCGACTTGCTCAGCCTGCTCTCTTACAGAACCAAGGACCACCAGCCCAGGGATGGCCCCGCCCACAGTGGGCTGGGCCCTCCCCCATCAGTTATTAATGAAGAAAATGCCTCACTCCTGTGGAACAATCCTTTCCTACAGTACGAATAGGTATTACTCTCATTGGTCAATTTAAAGCTGACAGGCGGGTAGCTGGGCAGGAAGTTAGGCAGGAAAGCCGAACTGAGAATTGTGGGAAGAGAGGGTGGAGTTCAGGGAGGTTCTGGCTAGCTGCCCAGGAAGCAAGACACGCTAAAGGACAGGTAAAGCTACCAGCCATGTGGCAATGCATAAATTAATAGAAATGGGCTAATTTAAGTTGTAAGAGTTAGTTAGTAATAAGCCTGAGCTATTGACTGAGCATTTATAATTCCTATTCAACCTCTGAGTCAGTCGGGATAGGAAATGTCGGTTTACATCTCACAGAGCTGCCCACAGGCCAATATTATAGAAGCATTTTCTCAATTGAGAGTCCCTTTTCCCAGAAGACTCCAGCTGGGCCGAGTAGACATAAAACACCAACACAGCACTCATCTTATTTTAAATGTTGGCATTCTTCCCTTGTAACTACTCTACGAGGCAGACCAGGCATTGCAAATGGTCAGTCTGTATATGTGTTCAACTCAGCCTGGAGATTTGCCTTCAGTTCGAGCCCACACGTGCAATTTTGAAGTTTTAAATAAAAGACCCAGATTTCTGCCTTTTTTTTTTTTTTTGAAAAAACAAACAAACAAAACCCAAAAATCTCATGTGGCAGCAACCAGGCTGTGACAAATACTGATGACCTCTTCCTTGTCAGTGTGCCACAGAATGGCAGCGATGGGCTTGCTTAGCTTGTGCAAGAGGACAAACACATGGAAATTAGTCCAGTGCTGAGTGGTAGAAGCTGTAGCAATCGCTCGAGGCAATGACTTCCATCTTGGTTAAGATGCCCAAGGTGGGGTAGAATTAAACAACGATGCTTACGTGTGTTTGAGAGCCATTGCCTCCTCATCACCGCTGTTCAACTGTCTGCTTTGTAGTAAGCTTTTTGTCAGACTATCTATGGACTGTCAGCCCACAAATATGACCCAGAGGCTTATTATTAATAATGAAAGCTTGGCCTTAGCTTAGGCTTTCCCTATTAGCTCTTATAACGTAAATTAACATACATTAATACCCCCCCCCTTTTTTAATCTATGTTTTTCCACATGGCTCAGTCACCTTTTCTTTGTACGGCACATCCAACTCGCTCCAAGCCTGCTGGTGAAATCACATGCCTCGGTTCCTCCTTCCACTTTCTCAGTCTCTGCCCAGAAGTCCCGCCTCTTCTCTCCTGCTCAGCTATTGGCTGCTCAGCTTTTTATTACACCAATCACAGCAATACATCTTCACACAGTCTACAAATATCCCATGACAGTGCTCTGATCACTTCAGGGTGTCAGCCCAGAACTTTGTCCACTGCTTAGGCAAAATGCATCTAAAGGCTCACATATTTCACACACACACACACACACACACACACACACACACACACACCCACTCTCATCTGTCAACACCCTCCTTGCAAGAGACAATCTTGCCACGTATTCTCTGTTGCTCTAAGAGGAGACACAAGGTCTGCCCATGGGCAAGAAGGAGCAAATTTGGGTGGGACAGACTTCCAATTGCCAGGTACATCTCAGTCACTGGGGACACACTCAGCTCCTGCTACTTAGCTATCTGGGGACACATAGCTTCTAAGAAAGAAGTTGTCTTTATTTTTAAACTAGATACTTAATTTGTTCAATCCAACGAGCTTAAGAAGAATGCTTGCCACACAGTAATCCTTTAATACATGGCAGCTCCAATTCTCGCTTATGGGCAATTTGAGGAATGATTCCCCCTCCCCCCCAATCTCACTTTGAGCTCCTTATGAAAGTTGAAGTGCTATGGGGACTTCCCCCTTTAGACTTTGAGATTCCTTTGAGCTGGTGGGTGGTGGTGGCACACACCTTTAACCCCAGCACTGGGGAGGCAGAGGCAGCAGGATCTTCTGAGTTAAAGGCCAGCCTGACCTATATAGAGAGTGAGTTCCAGGACAACTTTGGTTACATAGCGACACCCTGTCTTGAAAAAGCAAAGAAGCAAAGAAAGGAAGGAGAAAAGGAAGAAAGAAAAGATATTCGCTGAGTCTTCCATCCTTGTTTGTGGTCAGGGACGTGTGTGTACCCCAGGGCGCATGTTGAGGTGAGCTTTCGGGAATCAGTCTTCCTTACACCATGTGGTTTCCAGGGCTGGAGCCCAGGCCACCAGGCTTGAACAGCGTGCTTTCCTGCCTTGGTAGGTTCTATGGTGGCTGCAAGAGCTCATGGGGGAGGGACGGCCTTTAAGATGTGTAGTGGGACACAGCATGGCCCTGTAGGTCCTCCCTGTCTCCCCAAATTCATGTGCTGGCACTTAGCTGCAGATGTGATTGTACTGAGGGATGGGGCCACCAGCAGGTATTGAGGCAGCCACGAGGGTGGATCCCTCGGGGAAAAGGATTGGAGAGCTTATAAAGGGTCGAAGGGGACTGAGGCTTGCTCCTTAGGATTCCGTCCCTTCCACCATGTGACAGCTCGGACGGGAAACTTCCCAGCCTCCAGAACTTTAACTTTTTATTACAGATTGCTCACACTCAAGCAATAAATAAACCAAGGCAATGTTCTCAGGAGATATTCCCGCCAAACCACCTTGGAGCCGTTTTGAAGAGGCGGCCAGCGGTGGGGTATGTGCGCACTGCAGGCAGCAGATGAAGGGGTTTGGAGTCCCCTCCCTCCCTCCCACCCTTCTGCCGAGAGGGGACAGACGAGGAATGAGGAGTCACGGGGGAGATGAAGAGCACAGTGTCTTCCACAGGTTAGGCAAAATCCTAACCCAGGACTGTAGCCAATCCTAACCAAATGCAAGGCCCCAGAAGAGGACCCAAGAAGGAGTTTGTTGAATGTCCTGGCCAGCGCTTAATGACTGTTCCTCTCAGCTCAGCTTTTCTGCGTTGCTCTTAGAGCAGGCAGGTTGGAGCCCCACCCTTCACTATCCCCTGAGGTAATCGTTTAAAACTCCCAGCTTTGAGCGAAGGCCCCATCTCTCCCCCCCTCCCATCTCTGAGCGCTTCAGACCTCTCTCCTGCTGGTAATTTCCCAGGCTGAATCATCTCCACTATCTGGCCATCTCCTGGGGGAGACAAATAGTTTCAAACATTCTCAGTGAGTCATGTGTCCTCAGTAGTTCCTCTATTTATTTTTTTGTTGATGTTACACACACACACACACACACACACACACACACACACACACACACCACTAAAAGTGTCATAGAATACCAAAATTTTCCCTGTGCATGCCTTTACTTGAACTTTAGTTTTCTCTCATACAATTGAAGCAAACATCTAACTATTTCATCTTTTGGCAACTCCCAAACTGACCCTCTGAACTTGAGGCTTTCTGGGTGAGAAAGGAATAGTGTGCTGATTTTACAGAGCGATAACTGCCGGCCGCTTGGTATGCTGGACCACTTTCTTTGTCTCCTTTAGTGACTCTCGAATCTGAACCTTGCACCCGAGACCCAGCAGTAAGGAGACTGACAGAGGCAGCTGTGCGACCCTTTTCTGTCTTAAGGCAGTTCTGAAAAGTGTCCCCGGGACCCCATGATAATGTCAGCTCGGTAAGAGCCAAGGGGGCCACTGAGAATAGTTAGTGCCTGGCATTTAGCTTCTGCGTGGCTCCTGTGAGCTGGAGAGCATTGCCCACGTCTTCTTAAGGCACATTTAAAACGAAACAAACCTCATGCTGCCCATTGGTATCTCGTGGCTGCCATTGTGTCAGCAGGGACTGACTCGGGAGGTTCTTAGAGCGAAATTTTGCTCTCTGCTGTATGTTGGTGTGAGTGCCACAGGCTGCCAGCTTCGCGGCATTCGTGCCAGTCCCTCCATCCTCAGCCTGGCACACTCACCCAGCCTTATCTTGCTGGATATTTCCCACTCCACTGCACCCCCCCCCCCCAGACTGCAGTCCAGGCATACCTCCTAATCACATAGTTGCCGAACAAGCCAGGATGCTCTCACGTCAGAGATTCTGAACACTCTGTTCCCTCCCAGCATGTTCTTCCTAAGCCCTCTCCCCGGAGAACTCGAACTTATCCTTCATGGCCCAACTCATGCATTTTTTCCACCCCCCGTATCTCTCCAAACAGCCCCAGAACGTCTGATCCACCCTGAACCTAATGTACAATTCTGTTACACAACCCTCTTGACCTCAGTGTCAGTTAAATGATCTAGCGGTAAGAAATTCTTTTGCAATACGTATATAGTTTTCATGATATGGCATGATGCAATGATAGAAAGTGCAGGGAGCCTGTAGAGAAAAACCTCCCAAACTATGTGTAGTCTCCCTAGAGTCTGATACTCTTAGCATTTTGTTTCTGAGCTGGCATGCCTGTTGGTGCGTTTCTGCACACCCAGCTGAAAAGGGGTTGTCTGTCACATGCCCGAGACTGGTCTGAGTAACGTAACAAATAGGTTTTTTTTTTGAGTCTCCGTTTCTGTATTTTCAAACACTAGGTATATTATTATAGCTTATATATCATACACCCATTTAAATTGTATAGTGCATTTGATGAATTTTACTATACAGCTGTTTATCCACACAAGTATTTTGTGAACATTTACGCCTCATACCCTTTGGCAATTTCTGTTTCCCTTGTGGCTTATTTTCTGCCTGCCTTGACTTGCCTACTCTGGACATTTCGTGTAAATGGAATTACTGGGCATGTAGCACTTCGTGTCCCTCCTGCTTTCTCCTTGTGAAAGCAGGTGCACAGGTGAGTGACACCGTACCTGGCTAATGATTCCTTCTATATGTTCTTGGTTTAGTGTTAATCTGTACTTGCTGAGGATATCGTGACTATATACAAAAATTTTCTTTTATTGGGTATCTCTCTCTTGTTTGGATCTCAGCAGCGTACTCCATCCTTATAGAAAAGTAGGCAATCCCTGCATTTATACCTTTTGTGAGTTTCTGGGGAATTAATAAAACCTGTACAGCTTGCCAGTAAGACTACTGGGACCTGTTTGGTTTTTTCTTTTTTTTTTTGGTGGGTAATTCTAAAATTACTAATTGTCTTGAAATGGAGTTTTTTTTTTTTAAATTATTATTCAAATATTGTGAGGTCCACAAATTAAGAAATAAGTCTGAGGACAGGACAATTTGTTACTTGCTGTTCCCAAGAGGACCAAGCCGTGGGGAGACATCAAAGGCCACGTGGGGAAATATCAGGGCAGTCAGGGAGTAAGGGGGGAAGGGGACAACGCAGGCCAGCGGCTCTATCACAGCTTCTGAGGAAGGATGGCTAACTAAGGGCCGGCGGGGCTAGGATTTCCTGGTAGGAATGACTTCAGGGCGCAGTCTGTGGGGCCTGTGATGTGTTTATCATTTGTGCGGTACCTGGGCTGCCATGGGTAAGATTGAAGAAGACAGCCCAGGACCGGGATGCGTAGCTTAGGGGCACAGCGTGCCAAAGACCTTGGTTTGGCTGAAGGTGGTATGGGATGTGGATTTGTTTAGTTGGCACACGTCAAAGCCTGTTAGCTACAGAAACTGGTAGCCTGGGATGGGATTGCCTCTCCCCATATCCACTAGACCTCAGATTTCAGATCGTCAGAAGTAACCATTCCCTTTCATGATTTTTTTTATAAGACAAATACACAACTTTTACACCGAGTCTTGTTTTATTTAATAACTTCTAATATTTCTTCTCATCTTAAAAAAAGTGAGCTAAAGATGGGCGTGGTGATGCATGCTTTTAATTCCAGGATTTGGGAGGCAGAAGTAGGTGGATCTCGGTGAATTTGGATCCATCCTGTTCTACATAGAGAGTTCTGACACAGCTACATAGAGAGACTCTGTCCCAAAAAGCAACAAACAAAATCCCCAATTAATATCTACATGAGATTGTTCTTCATTATTACAAATGATGCAATCTGAGCTTACATATATGTCATCCTGGAGACATTCTTTTTCTTATTTATTTAGATATTTCCCAGACTCTTGCTGTAGAAGCAGCCCCCTACTGGGCCTGTGGGTGTGGGTGCGCGTTACTTTATTCATCTGACACTGTCCTCCTCTGCCTTTTTAAATGTGTGTGTGTGTGTGTGTGTGTGTGTGTGTGTGTGTGTGTGTGATACATGATGTATGTGGGTACATGCATGGCGTTAGGATTCAGGCGTTACTCTGGCCTGCCCGTCACCTGGCAGAATGCACTCGGGCAGTGCTCTGGTCAGCCCAGGGTTCCATGAGAACTAGTGTAAAAGACCCCTTTAAAGGTCAGACCCCTGCCCACTTAGGCTCTCTTCCTCCCTCTCTCCTGCTTTCAGTTGGCCACCAGCTTCCCCTCTCTTCTCTCCCCTGTCTCCTCTTCTGTTCCTGGTGTCTCTATGTCTCCTCCCTTTTCCCTCACTCCCCTTTCTGAATAAACTCCCATTTAAGCTCTGTCTGCCTGGAGTGTTATTCCCTCCCGCCTGGGTCACCCTCACCTGCTGTGGAACCTGCTATGCTCCCCCTCGTGGTCCCTTACCTTGGGACCCCACTGACCTGGGACCCTCACCCGGGACCACCCCACCCCTTCTCCGCCTTTTTTTTTTTTCCTTATAACTCTAACGACAGTGTTAACAACACTTGGCACAGCATATACCGAGGTCAGAGGACGACTTGCAGGAGTCACTTGTCTCCTCCCCCCACGAGGGCCCTGGGTGTCAAAGTCAGGTCCACAGGCTCAGCAGCCTTTGTCCACCCAACTACCTTGCCCATGCACAAGTAACTTTAAAACATGTTTACATCTGAAGCAATTCCTACAATCCCACAATGCCGTTCCAAAGTGGCTCTCCCTGCACATTCCCGCCTCCTCAAACTTCATCAGAGTGCATTGGTCTGCCCACGTGTTTGTCTACACACTCACACACACACACACACACACACACACACACACACACACACAGGGAGGGGGAGGGGAGGGAGGCAGAGGGGGGAGGGGGAGGAGGCAGACACGGTTTTGGCCTTACATCATTGAGGCCATTCTTATTTCTAGGATGGCTAAGCATCCTTCCAGGTCATGTTAAAGCTCCTTTTCTCCGCTGCCACACTGGGTTCCAGGGTTCCAGGGTCCCAGTGTGAGTCCCTACCATGTGTCAGGCCCGGTGTTCAGACGTGGTCTTCTCATACAGTGTTGCCACCACCGTAAGGACGGAAAAAAAAAAAAAATTACCATCCCATTTTGATGACTGTGCGATTCTCACCCTCAAGAATACAAGCTTAGAAGAGAGTTACTGAGCTAAAAGACTCTTGTTTCTAAGAACTGGGACTGACCTATTTTCCCAAGAGGCGTGTGTAGGAACGCTCACTGACTGGGTAGATGGCATGTCTTAGTTTTAATTTGCATTTTTATTTTAGTTTGTTACTGAATTCTTTTTCTTCTGTTCCCTTAGAGAACCCTGACTAATACCACGTTTATTAGACAATTGGATTTTCTTTCTGGATTATGAAATTTTTGTCCTTTTGCTAGCTTTTTGATAAAATCAATTTTTCTATTTATTTGTATGAATAATATATTGTACCTATTTCCCATTTGTGGTTTCAGTTGAAAATATTCTTTTATATTTGCTTTGTGCATTTAATTTAAAAATTTTATGCATACGAGTGTCTTGCCCGAATGTGTGTCCATGTATCACATATGTGCCTGGCGCCTGCAGAGGCTAGAGAGAGCAATATATCTCCCAGGACTGACTGGAGTTGCAGACAGTTGTGAGATGCCACGAAGTCCTGGGAATCAAACCTGGGTCCTTTGGAGGAGCAGCCAGTGTTCTTAGCTGCCGAGCCATCTCTCCAGCCTCTGTGCATATAATTTCAATTTATGATTGTTGTTGTTGTTGTTTTATTTTGTTTTTGGAGACAGGGTTTCCATACATAGCCCTGGCTGTCCTAGAACCAGCTCTGTAGACGAGGCTGCCTTCAAGCTAACAGAGATCCACCTGCCTCTGTCTCCCGAGTGCTTTGATTCAAGGCGTGCACCACCAATGCCTGGCTAAGTCTTATGGATCTTTGAGAGACAGACTTTTTAAAAATTTCACTTTGATAAAGGCAAAGCATCCAGAGTCTCTTCCATTGCTGTTTCTTTTTACTAAATTTTTTACTGCAAAATCCTTTCTAGAATCAACCAAGACTAGTAACCATCTGTTTACCTAGTTATTTGTCTCTCTCTTCTGCCCTCCAGCCTCCCTCCCTCTCTCCTTTCTCCTACTGTTTTATGAAATGAGGTCTCATTCATAACCCGGGCTGGCCTCTAACGTATAACCTCCCTGCCTCTGCTTCCCAAACGTGAGGTCTATGGAGGAGATTCAGCACACACCAGCCCTGCCTTCCTTTTTTCACACAAAGCAATCAAAACAAAATGACAAGTGTTATGGGGAGCAAAGGAAGGTTTGGCTTTATTATCTTTCCTAAAGCCGCACTCACATGTATCACTGAACAAGCCAACCTTTTCTGCTGCCACGGCCTGTCTCTGTTCAGCATCCTATGGGGCCCTGCCATTCATGCACACTGTTTTCTTTTCTCAGAGATCCCGCTCTCATTTTGTACACAGTATAGACACGGACACTCATATCAGCAGGATTGGTAGTTCTTAAATAATGTATACACCAAAAAGTGTACAGATCCCTACAGAATAAGCGTAAGATAAACAGTTAATGGTAAAATCACATAGATAATTTTTTATAAAACATTTATTTACTTATTTATTTGTGTCAAGTGTGTGGGAATGCATATTCCTTGGCACACGTAAAAAGGTCAGAGAACAACTTCCTGGGGTCAGTTGTTTACTTGCACAATGGAGGTCCTGGCCATCAAAATTAGGTTGTCAGGTTTGGTGGCAAAGGCCTTAACCCATTGAGCCATCTCCCTCGACCACAGGTAATTTCCACTCTTATTTCTTATTGATCAGTCTCAGTATAATTTTGGCCTTACATGTCCCCCAAAGGTCCATTTATGAAGGCTTGAACCCCATATGGTGGCTCTGTAGGGGAGTGGTGGAACCTTCAAGAAACATAGGGACAAGTTAGGTCACTTTGATGCTGTGTACTAACTACCTCGGGCACAAAACAATACAGAGCAACCATGAACTGAAACTCCTTTGAAGTTGGATTTTCTCAAGTATTTCCTGACAGCAATAAAAAGCTAACACATGAAGGTTGTATTTGTTCTGCTCTCTCCTTCAAACAGCCCCTCTTCGGTATGTTAGTCTTTTCTTCCTGACCATAGCTTTGCCATTATTTTCTAGTGCTGAACGTGGTGGAGCACAGTTACTGTATTTACTAAGCTTGGTATGTTTTTCTAATATTCAGCCCTCTATTCTTTGTAATTTTGGGAATTAAAGTTGCCTTTGCCTGGAAAGGATTCCTAAGCCATTTACCTTCCTGTTGGGGCCCATAGAGATGGCTCAGCTTCATCTTGACTCAAGGTCAGAGAGTTCAAAACTGTCCTTAGTCCTAAGACCTAAAGGTCTAAGGCGCGGCTACTGTAGGATGTTTAATCTTGGCCATGGATGTCTTCTCTAAAATAACAGCATACTTGCTCTGAGGTGTGGCTACTCTTGACCCTCAAGGCCAGACAATGAGAAATTGAGTCTAAAGTGTGGTTACCAAATGTTTGGAGAATTAAGGAAGAAAGTCGGCTTCTTCCTTGTATCTTGATAAAGAAGTCTTGTGCCATGTTCCCCTTTTGGTTGGGGTATCTAAGAATGTTGAAGAATAAACGTGGGCAACCAGCATTCACTCCCGACTCTACCCCACGTCTCTTTTTCTTAGCCTCTTTACCTGTGGTTTCTTAATCCACACTCCCCCTCTCTGGAAATCATACAGCAGAGTTCCTCAAGCAGGTTGTTCTACTGCTGTATTCTTGGGGATGTTATTCCCAATTACTGAGGTTTTCAACTAGCATATGTTCTATAATCAGTTTTGCTTCCCATCTCTACCTGACTTTGTTAAATCTTCTATTTTTTTTTTAACCAACATTGTCCTTTGTTTTTAATTTTTTAGTATGTTTTTGACCAAATTCAATATTCCTGTCTCTTCTGTTTTCTCTCTTTCTTTAGCATTTCTCTTTGATTCACATTTCTCTTCCAACCTCCAGGAGCAGCCTGCGCAGTAGACATAGTGTAGAGGTGGAACAGGTCCTGTGAGAGGATGGGGCTTCCTTTAGGCGGCTGTTAATGAAGACGTAATCTCTACCTGGTGGGGAATAATCCTCCTCCTCCTCCCCCCTTTTCATCCTCCTCCTTCTTTGAGACAGAGTTTCTCTGTGTAGCCCAGGCTGTTGGGAACTCACTCTGTAGACCAAGCTGGTCACAGACTCAGAGATTTGCCTGCCTTTGCCTCCTAGGTGCTGGGGTCAAAGGAGTGCACCACCAGGAGAGAGTGTTCTTTTGTCCTCCATGTACTGTTTGATCAGATCAGCTCCCGGGTTGCTTAACACAGAAATGACTTTGTAAGATCACTGGAAAGAACAAGGAAGAACAGATCCAGGGTTTTGGCATCAACATCTCAGGTGATGAAACAGGCACCAATAGGAGGAATTCTGAGAGAAGTGTTTGTCTTCACCTCATGTTTAGAGTCGTTCCTTGTTCCTCTAGGCAGAGGATAACCGGTTGATGATGAAAGTAGGGGTTAAAGTAGGGGTTAAATATATCTTTCTTTCTTTTTTTCCTTTTGTGCAATGCATGCGTGTGTGTGTGTGTGTGTGTGTGTGTGTGTGTGTGTGTGTGTCTGTGTGTGTATGCTTGTTTACATGTATGTGTGTTAAGAGTATTTTTTCCACCAGTCTTGCTGGTCCTACTTCTGGACCAGCCCCAAATAACACACAGAGACACTGTATTAGATATAAAGCTGTAGGCCAGTTACTATTTTCTTATTGGCTAGCTCTGCCTTAATTATTAACCCATTTCTATTAATCTAAGTACTTCCACATGGTCTCATCTTACCGGAGAGAGGGGCTGGTGTTCTTCTCTCTCCATCCTCCATCTTCAATCTCCCCCCTACTCCTTCCAGAATCTTCCTTGTTTCCTAGTCCTAGTCCCACCTATCTTGCTTTCCTATTGGCCAACAGTGCTTTATTTACAGAATGACATCTCCTATCATATGTGTGTAAGTATGTGTCTGTACCTTTGTGCATCCATATGAAGGCTCAAAGTTGATGTTGGGTGCCTTCTTTGACCTCTCTCTTTCTTTCCATTATAACTATTGAGACAGAGCTCCCTAATTCTAGGTAGAGTCTAACAAGTCAGGGAGTCCCCTGTCTCTGCTCCCACCACCCCAAGTACTGGGATTGCAGGTGAGGGTTTACATGAGCACTATGCCTTGACGAATCAGTCCTCATGCTTGCAAGAGAAGTGAGCTCCCCAGCTCCCATTCGTGGCTCTTGACAATAGTTACAACACTTGAGTAAGTATCTTGCATTAATTAGATACCTGTCTCACTAGAAAACCCAAGACAATCAATTGGTTTATTGAAGCAAACGATTCCTTTTGGCTTGCAGTGTTGGAAGCTCCAGTCCATGGTGAGTTCGCTCATGGTGGTGAGGCCTGTGGTGAGGCAGTGCATTATGGTCCGCAGTTCAGCAGAACCACACTGCTCATCTCAAGGCTGGGAAGCCAAAAGGTAGAGGAAAAGGAGGAGGAGGAGGAGCAGGAGGAGGAGGAGGAACATGAGTCCTGCAGTCCACGTTGAGGCCACACCCCAGTGTCCCAAAGACCTCTCATTGTGCCCTGTCCCTTAAAGGTTCCTCCACATTCCAGTAGCATCACTCTGAAGGTTTTAATGCATGGTAGTTTGAGATTGGAACTACGGCATATCTTATTGTCACTCAGCTTCAGTACTGTCACCTAGAAAACAGAGCCCTGCCTCAGAATGCAGTTGTTTAAAACCCAGGAGATAATATGCAGAAAGTTTCAGACATCATTTCTGGACCACAGTTGGATTGTATTTATTTATGTATTTATTGACAGGGTCACCAGGTAATTCTGGCTGGCTTGGAACTCTCTACATAGTCCAAATTGGTCTCAAACTCACAGAAATCTGCTTGCCTGAGCCTTCTGAGTGCTGGGTGTGTACCACCTTACTTGGTCCCCATAATTGGTGTTTAATAAATTATAGTTAATTCTTCTAACTATTCCTGCCATTTTTCTTTCCACAGGGAATCATACATATAGGACAAATGAATGAATATTATCAATTTTCAGGGACCATGAATAACTTTACATTTCATTTGTTAGTTTTCTACTCATTCTTAGATCATTCTAAGTCTAAAACTCATGCATCTCTGAGATCCAAGACATCTTTCACTCTACAAGCTTTCTGTTTTTTCTAAATGATCTCACTTCATTTCCTGCCTGGGCCCTAGAGCACAGGCAGAGGGTGAAGGATGTTCCTCTTTGCAGGAGCACCCATGGCTTCCAGCCTAAGACTTGCTGGTGAGTTTTCATTATTTGTTTGTGTATCATATTCCTTTGCCCTTCTTTTCCACCATCCCGCTCCCACACAGCTGCTATTGTTGGCCTCTCCCATTATTCTCGTGAACACTGAGGACGGATGGTTCTTTGGTCCAAAGCCTTCCCAGCTGGCTCTTGGCTAGCACTGTGCGAAACTGAAAAGTTTTACTTACAGTCCCTAGTTTTTCACATCAGCTGTGCTTTCTGTATCAGCTAGTCACGGGGCATGCTCAGGGCTCTGTGAGTCATTCCCTCCCTTTCATCATGTCTTTAAGAGGGACAGAGAGTTCAAACTCCTAAGACAGACAGAAATGGACCACTTAGTTCTTTTCTGCTTGGCCTGATGGCTTGTCCCAAAGATGCTCTTGTCTCTTCCACCTCTGGACCCCGAGTTCTTGAAATCCATTCAACTTATCCATGCAATTTAGAAAAGAACATGCAGTTGCGTTCTGTGCTGTCTTTTGTTTTCATTTCTTTGTGAATAATTCTTAAGGAGTTCCAAACTTTTGAATGGGTACCAGGCTTCGAAACCCCATGGACCACATGCTCAAAACAACAACAACGAAAAACCTGGACAGTAACACAACTGTTACCTTTCATTTGGTGGTGGGTAAAAGAAGGGTGGGGGGATACTATATTTTATCAGCCCAGTGTCATAGAAGAATAGTTCACATCCAACTAAGAAGGACATAATCCCCAAATAAAGGAACATCCTTCCATCAGAGTGCATTTAAAAGAGAAACTCTGCCCAAGACTAGTGGAATGCTCTACAAAGCCACCTGCTGAGGGAAGGAAGGGCTCCCTCTACGTGGTTTCACCAGTTTACTGTGCGCCCTCTTTCCTGATGTCTTATTAGGTCAAGGTTGGGCCTATGCAGCACCTTCCCATGTTGCTTCAGCTGCTTTTGCAGACCTTCCTCCTGGCAAGGGCGTCAGTGCCACTTGGAAGAGCATTGGCCATCAATTCTGCCAGCCCGTGTGTCAAAGGAGCTGGTGATGGCAAAGGCAGGAGTGGCAGCAGCTGGGAGCAGCTGTGCACTGCCATTCCGGGGCTGTCATGTCATTTATCGCACACAAGGGTAGCTGTGGTGTCCTCCTTCATCCTTGTCCTCTTCACCTAGGCGGAGGGAACCCAGTGCCTTTCATCTTGGTGCCATTTGTCTTCGTCTCTTCAGGGGCTTTTATCAGGTTATCAGGTCTTTACATCAGATTCTGGCATGTGGCCCAATGTCGCACACAAAATGCAGAGCCACATAGAGCCCCCCCTTTTTTTGAGGCTAAGTTTTGCATTGCTAAGGTAGCCTGCAACTCTAAGTAGTCAAGGATGCCCTTGAACTCCTGATCAGCTTTCCTCCCCTTCCCACATCCTGGGATTACAGGTATGTATCACCATCCCAGCTTTTTGTTGCTGTTTTGAGGCAGGATCTCATATAGCTCAGGCTAGCCTCAAACTTCCTATGTAGCCCAGGCTGGCCTTGAGATTCTGGACCTACTTCCTCCTCCCAAACCCTGGGATTACAGGAGTTAAGTCTACATGCCTGTCTCAGATTCTCTTAATCTCAACCATAACAGTTACAAAATCCAGAGGAAGATGATGTGTCTGGTGTGCTTGGATGTTCCCTTTTTCTCTCCCCTCCCCTCCCCTCCCCTCCCCTCCCCTCCCTCCTCTTCCCTTCTCTCTCCTCCCCTTCCCTCCCCTCCTCTCCCTCTTCTTTCATTCCCTCCCCTCTCCTCCCCTCCCCTCCCCTCCCCTTCCCTTCCTCCCCTCCCCTTTCATTTCCTTCCCTCCCTCCCTCCCCTCCCCTCCCCTTCCCTTCTCTCTTCTACCCTTCTCTTTCATGGAGTTCATTTGTAAGAACTGGTGGCTCCACACTGTCATTCTCTCTTTCTCCAAATTGCAAACAATCAAATCAAACCACATACACTAGGGGTCCGGACTTTAATCTTCTCCCCACCCCAAAGTTACCGAATACAATAAAGTGGAAAGCGAGTCTGGTTTTGGAATCCAGAAGATTTCACTCCAGCCATGGTTCTACTTGCTGCTGGGGAACTTGGGCAAAATGAGAATGAAAATAGTGTGATCAGCCTCATGGGACTGATGTAAAAATTAGATGATATTATCAAAATGCTTGTAGCTGGCAAGGAGGTATTGTTTTTGTTTTTGTTTTTTTTTTTTGAATCACTTCTTAGCTTTTTCTTTAGGGGTTGTAGATACTTGAAATGTCCATGAGCCAGCAAAGACACTGGTTTTAACTAATCAAGTCTCAAGAAGTTGTCTCCCTACAAACAACATATCCTTCTAGAGTTCACTATCTGGTTCTTACTCATGTAGGCACACAGCAAAGTTAAGATTTCTTAGCCTTATGTCAGATGCTATACTCATTCGGTCTTACCAACGTGACTGCTCAAACATTAATTGAACAAGGTCAATAACAGACAGCTAACGTGGACAGGGAAAAGTCTGTAGCCTTAACCTCAGTTGTCTGGAGCCGCAACCCTACACAAAGGGCTGTAGAAGTTGTCTTCTTTAGTTAAAGAATGCTGAGAGTGGGGCCTACCCAAGGAAGCAGGCATCCGGTGGTTATCCGATACCAAATGCTCATCCCTGACAACATCATACAGATATATGTGTTTGGGAGGGAGGAAGAGGGGTACATCGGAGGGTTTGAAGGGAGTAACAGGAAAGAAGAAATGATATAATTACCGTATAATCTCAAAAACTAAAACATTTGAAATGATTTTCTCATTTTTTAAAAATGTATTTTTAACTTTTTATATTTATTATTTTTTCTTATTTTATATATCAATCCCAGTTCCTTCTCCCTCCCTTCCTCCCATGCCCCCGACCTCCCTCCCATCCTATCCGCCCCCCCCACACTCCACAGGGAGGGTGATGCCTTCCAGGAGGGATCATCAAAATCTGTCCAGTCATTTGGAGTAGGGTCTAGGCCCTCTCTCCTGCCTCTAGGCTAAGGGAGTATCTATGATACTTGCTCCCAAAGTCCTTTCCTGAACCAGGGATACATCCTGGTTCTACTGTGAGGTCCCTTAGACTGTCCAGGCCTTCTAACTGAGACCCATGTTCAGGGGGTCTGAGTTGGTCCAATGCTGTTTTCCCAGCTTTCAGTCTGGGGGTCCATGAGCTCCCCCTTGTTCAGGTCAGCTGTCTCCGTGGGTTTCTGTAGTCTGGTCTTGACCCCTTTTCTTATCACTCCTCCCTCTCTGCAACTGGATTCCAGGAGTTCAGCTCAGTGTTTAGCTGTGGGTGTCTGCTTCTGCTTCCATCAGCTACTAGATGAGGGCTCTATGATGGCATATAAGGTAGTCATCAATCTCATTATCAGGGGAGGGCATTTAAGGTAACCTCTCCACTGTTGCTCAGATTGTTAGTTGGGGTAATCCTTGTAGGTCTCTGAACATTTCTCTAGAGTCAGTTCTCTCTTCAAACCTATAATGGCTCCCTCTATTATGGTACCTTTCTCTCTCTCTCTCTCTCTCTCTCTCTCTCTCTCTCTCTCTCTCTCTCTCTCTCTCTCTCGTCTATTTGTCCCCTGACTCAATCTTCCTGATCCCACGTTTTCCTTGCCCCGCCTCTCTCCTAACTCCCTCTCCACTCACTGCCCCCCCACCCCACAACTCCCAATATGCTCAGGAGATCGTGTTCCTTTTTGTTTAATTGGAAAAAATATTTTTATACAATATACATTGATCATATTTCTCCTCTCCCCCAATTTCTCCCATGGAACTCTCTTCTAGCTGCTGAGATGACTCAGTGGGTAAAGCCAACAAGCTTGACCTAATTTTGATTCCTGTACCTGCATGGGGGAAGGACAGAACTGACTCCTGAAGGTTGCCCTCTGACCTCCATCCATGTGCCACGGCGCTCACGTGCCCTCCCCTAAATAAATGTAATCAGACACTTGTTAGGACAAACACCTCCTCCGCCACTTTTGTTTACATTTCTGATTACTAGTGGATATAAACATTTTCTCCCCAAATCTCCACTGGTCATTGTGTTTCGTGCATGATTTGCTGTTATGACTCAATCAAAAGCGTCTTTCTTCTTTTTAATCCTGTAAAACCTCAAATTGCATCAGCCAGACAGCACAAAGGAAACTCTTTACATGAATAGATGTCTGTATTTTCTTATGACTACAAAGAGTTCAGAGTGTGTTTTCTAGTAATAACAATAGATGGAATCGTGGTTCCAAATGCATTTGGCCTCTTGGCACTAAAAGGTTCTGGGGAAGTGACAAAGTAGCCCAGAAACAGAAATTGAGACTTTCTAAGGGAGAGCCATGAAGTCATGGCCAAACCTAGCCTTCCCCTCTCTTCAAAGCATTCCCAATGGCCAGGGTTTAAATCACCTTTGCATAAAACTAGAACCCAGAAATTAATTAGAGAATTGCTTACCTGGATGGGGTGGTGCCTTTGTTAATGAGCCCTCATATAATTATCACCCAGTTTTTACCAAGTGTGAGTTCTCAGGAGAAATTGCTACGGCCTCCTAAGAATAAAATTATAGAACAGAGACGCTAGAGAACACAGGTAAGAAATGTCAGTTTGTCGCCAGAGAACTAATATGGTGAGTCACTGGCTGGAACCTAGTATTTCACTAGACCTCAGAAAAGCTTCTCATGTTTTCTTTGAGCGGCTTAGGAATTCATCTTACAAACCCAAGAGCTTCAAGTCTGTTCTGTCTTTTTTCTTCCTTCCTTCCTTCCTTCCTTCCTTCCTTCCTTTCTTTCTTCCTTCCTTTCTAGTTTTTTTTTTTTTTTTTTGTCTTTTGAGACAGGGTTTCTCTGTAGCCCTGCCTGTCCTGGAACAAGCTCTGCAGAACCAGGCTGGCCTTGAACTCACAAAGATCTGCCTGCCTCTGCCTCTCAAGTGCTGGGGTTATTTATTATTTATTTATTTGGTTTTTCGAGACAGGGTTAGGCGTGCGCCACCACCACCCGGCTTGAGCTTCTAGTTCTGAACGAGGGAAGAGGACAGATTTTTTTTCCATGGTAAAAGAGGTTAAAACTTGTTTATTTTGGCTTAGGGATGAAAACTAAGAACAGCCTTCCATGAGGCCTGGAGTAAATGAATGTGCTGCCCCTTTTTATCTTCATCAGCACAAGCATACGCCAGTATTACATTCAGGTAACAAATAATTACTCATGCTTTGCTCTGTCAATAGCTGATTATTTGACTGCTAACATAACCAGCCATCATGGGCATGATTATTTAGATTTGGAAGAACTGATGGTGTGATTAAATTGACCTTTACAATAATGTATCCAAGTCATGCTCTTCGCAGCCTATGCTTGTGATGGGTAATTTGAGCGAGCCCCACCCTTTCTTTTAACCTTGGGTGGTAGATACATCAATACCCTCCTCCCCGCTGCACACATGCAAATAATTAAAACCTTGGCATGGCCTCTACGTAAAAGATATGGGAACTGTTCCAGGCCAGGACTGTGAATTGATTACTACCTTCCCTAATCAATTGCAGACATCCTTAATCGTGTGTCATCTTGACAGGGGAGCCATCGACGGCAACCTGACGAGAGTTACAGAGTGAGTAGGGATGAAAAACATTCATTTCCCCTGGCATGCGTGTGTATGAAGAGATGCCAGAAATATGCAGATAAAAGTAACCATAAGTAGCTCCAACCCTGCCTACTCATTTTATAATAATATTCGAACTATTAAGTTTAAACTGATGTTATAGACTGAATGCTCGTGTCCTCTGAACCCCAAATCCGTATGTTAAACCCTAACTCCTGGTGCAACGGAATTTGGGACCTTGGGGTAGTAACTGCTGTTAGATTAAGTCATGGATGAGGCCTCCCCAGTGCATTAGTGTACTGAAAAGGAAAAGAAAACACATCATGCCCAGTCTCCCTCTGTGCCTGGTAAAGCTATAGAGAAATTAGCCCTCTGTAAGCCGGGCACCGAACTGACAGAGTCCCTTCATCTTGGACTCAAAGGCCTCCAGTCTGTGAACAAGGCTGTCACTTGAGCTATCCAGTGCACAGTAAACATATTCTATGGCGCTCCTGCCGACTCACAAATTGAATTTGCCAGGGATTTTTGTTGTGTGATGTTTTGCTTGTATTCTGACAAATAAAGCTTGCCTGGAGAACAGAGGGCGGAGCTAGCCACTAGTTAAGCTTAGAGGCCAGGCAAGGATGGCGCACACCTCTGATCCCAGCACGTGGGAGGTTTATGCCTTTAATCCTGGCTTTTGGGAGGCAGGGAGAGGAAGTAATGAGGCGGGGCAGAGGAAGTAATGAGGCGGGGCCAGAGAGGGAGGAAGCGTTTGGCTGCTCCTCTTAGTTCTCTGATCTCCCTGGTTCCCCCCCCCCCCCCAGTATTTGACTCCTGATTATTTGAGGTTATTATTGAGGTTCATTATATTTACATTTCAGATATTCTCTCACGACCGGAATTTTTTCATAATCAATTTCCCCCTCTTTTAAAAGTCAGCAACCACCACCGTGGTTCATCTGCACTGAATGGGAAATGCAAATTAGCATGCTCGTACCTCCTAATCCTTCTGGATCAGTTCAACCACCCCGGAAACCAAACATTCAAACCTGAGGCTATGGGGGCCGTTCTCATTCAAACCATCGCAAAGCGGTGTTGTGAATCTGAAAGCATATTTTCAAGTTCCCGCACCTGCGGATGGAGGGTGTTTGTTTTGTTTGCTCTGGGAGGATTCTCTACATAGATCAGGCTGGCCTCAAACTCCAAGGGATCTTCCTTCCTGTCTCTGCAGGCAGGGCATTCACCCCCCCAACCCCCCAGTGGAGGTGGAGTTTTTTAAACACCATTTTAACCAAGCCCTTGGGTTACCTTTTAATCATTTTAAGCGGGAATATAGGAAATTGTTGCACCACTTGAACGTAAATTGAGATTAAAAATCCTGTTAGCAATAATAAAACACACTAATTACTGGTGACTTCCTAGCGCCCGGCCTTACATGGTTTGTGTGAATTCGCCAATATAATATTTGTAAAATACACATTTAAGGTACCTCACTCTGGCTTTATTGGATTGGACCAAAGGAGACCAATGAACACCATTTATGCTTCCATCCCGTTGGTCAAAGCTCAAATGGCACAACTAACAGCATCATCTGGGAGGTGAGAGACGTAGAGTTCTAACTGCTCTTCCGGAAGGACCCGAGATCTGTTGTAACATCCATGTTAGGCAGCCAACAACTGCCTGTAACTTCAGCTCCAGGGATCTGGCCCCACTGTCTAGCCCCTGTGAGGACCTGCATACATGTGGCATTCACACACACACACACACACACACACACACACACACACACGCACGCACGCACACACGAACACGCGCACAGACACGCACACACGCACGCACGCACGCGAACACAAAAATAAAAATGGATATGAATCTGGAAAAAAGATGCATAATCTGAAATTGCAGTACCAAGCAATCCAAGTCCAGTAATAATCTTTAAAATTATAGAGTCATTTTCCAACCAATATATTCACGCAAACCTGGCTGATTTTGTGAGGACATTGGTCCTTCAGAATCTCAGTGAAAAGTGTTAAACTTGATGATAGTCTCTCAGCCTACCAAAAATGAAAATAAAAGGTAAGAATGAGAAAAAAAAAAAATAAGATCGTAGCAGAGAACTAAAAAACCATTAAGATACAACTGGGTGACGTTGTTCTATTGATATGTTCAACACATTTGAGATATGTGAAAAATGGTGATGGATTTCAATTTATGCTTATGACATTTGATAGTCTGACAAGCTTTTCAGAGAATCATTTTATTTTATATAAGGGTGAATCAGGAAAGCAACTTCCCTCCGGAGCTCCTGGTGTAAGAGAGACGGTAGCAATAAGACACGGAGATGAACGTATTAGAGAAACTTGCATCAGGGAAATTGCCAGTGAATTTCCAAGGGCAATGGTTTTCCATCGAGGAGGGAAGATTGGGTGTGTCTGAGGCCCACAAATGGTATCTCCATATCTATCTCCATTGTAACCTCCGCATCCTAGACTTCATCATTACCCTTCAGTAGGATGGTTACAGTAGCCCCCTAAGTGTCAGAGGTGTGTGTGTGTGGGAGAGCTTGAAGATCTCTACTGTGTTGTCCACTGCATTTCCCAGGCTCCTGGCTATTTTCTGGTTAGATTCCTCTGGGAAGAAGAAACTGCTTTAAAGATTAGAAAGTGCTATTGCTTAGTTATCTGCTGTGATAATTAATGTTGACTGTTGGGCTTGACTGGGCTCAGCAACACAATGGAGGAATCCTATCTTTGGATGTGTCTGCCAGGGAGTTGCTAAATCATGTTAGCTGAAGTATTAGGATGACCCTCTCCCCTACAAGTGAGCAGCACCGACTCACGGACCGGGATGCCAGGCTGACTGAAATGGAGAGCACTCACAGCCCTCTGCTTCCTGGAGGACCACCTGGCTCCTGCTGTGTGGCCTCCTCACCACGATGGTCTGTGCCCTCAAAGTATGAGCCACAATGAGTTCTCCCTTCCCTAACTTGGTTTGTCGACTGTTTTGCTGAAGCAACAAAGGCAGCACCTGCTCCTGAAAGGTAACCGCTGGGTTGAGGCTCTTTCCTTCTTGCTTTTAAATGCCTACTTACCTAGTTATTTTGATGTATATGGGTGTTTTGCTTGCGTGTGTGTGTGTGTGTGTGTGTGTGTGTGTGTGTGTGTGTGTGCACCACACACGGCGTGTGCTCGATGCTAACAGAAACCAGGAGACAATGTCAGGTCCTTTGGAAATGGACTTCAGACAGCTGTGAGCTACCATGTGGGGGCTGGGAATTGAACCCAGGCCCCCTGGACGAGCATCCAGTGCCTTTAACTTCTGTGTCCAGCCCCTAAGAGTTTGTTAATAATATATCGTAGCATATGTAATATTTATAACATACACACATATAAAACACAAAGCTGTGAGCTGCGCATAGTGGCTCCTGTCTCTAATCCCATTGGGAGTTCAAGGTCATCTTTGGCTACTTAGCAAATCTGAAGACTCCCCAGGAGGCTACGCATGAGACCCTGTTTCAAGAAGCCACAATTGAAGGCTGGAGAGATGGCTTACCCCTTAAGAGCTCTCGTTGCTCAAATACAAAGACCCCTGTTCAGATCCCAGCATCCATATAAAAGCTGGGTGTGGTCCTGAGCTCTACTGTGACTCCGGCTTTGAGTGGGGCAGGAACCGGAGGATCGATGAGGCTGGCCGGCTGTACATGTGGCTGGAAAACAGGAGCTCAGCGTTAAGCTAGAGATCTGGCCTCAGAGAAGCAAGGTGAAGAGTGATGGAGAGAGTGCTACCCTTCCCCTACCCTCTGTGCCTGCCATCTGCACACATGCCTCCACATAGACCACACCCAAATATAACACATGCACACCCGTACTGCTGCACACATACAAGCATGCACACACTCACTCACACACACACACACACACACACACACACACACACAGAGAGAGAGAGAGAGAGAGAGAGAGAGAGAGAGAGAGAGAGAGTAGCAAAAGACAAGTAAGCAAAGCTATGGGCTATTATCAGACTCCCATAATAATTAGTTAACAGCCACTGATTGGGGCTTTGAATAACAATTATGTTGCAGGTAAGATTCTATTAAGTAGTTTCCACTGAATGATTCTTCACCATACGGAACAAAGAATTTTTTGTTCCCGTACAGCCTAGCCCTGATTCTGTTGCTTAGCAATGGGCCCTATCATACCATGGCAGGCTTTGTATTTTCCTTTCCAAAGGACCAGTATAGCACAGGTACTTACAAACTTTACCACAGTACTCCCATGACAAGGGACTGACAGTCATTCTGCATTTAGTCTAGCAAACCAAAAATCCTCAAGGCGACAAGCTTTCTTTTTTGGCTGCTGCAAAGACACGGTCCTCTTTTTTTCAAAGTGAAAATTGTACCCTCACTCATTGAAGTAACTCAGGGACAGACCGGCCTCTGTGACAAAGCATCAGCCATCGGCTAATACAGATAAGAGCTGTGGGCTGGGCAAGTGGAAAATGCAAAAGGCATCTTCACAGAGGGTCTTCAGACATGCTTTGTATGCTGTAAGGCCAAAGCCCTAAGATACAGTGTGTCCTCTGCAAGCCCTCTGATGCACAGGCAAGATTAGCTTGGGAGAAAAAGAAGCAAGCGGTTCGGGTCAGTATGCAATCAGCTGTTAAATGCTGAAGCATTCAAGGAAAAGCCTTTTAAGAATTCTGAGAGGGTGGAAGGTTAAGGAACGGAGCCTGTGTTTGTCAAGTGTCACCCATGCAGCAGGCACTCCAAATGCACAGTCTCCTCCAATAGTCACAACAGGGCCTTGAAGCCACCGCGGTCATCTCCTTCATTTTCAAGAGAGGACAGAAAGTCATAAAGGCTAATTAGCTTGCGACGAAACAAATTCAGAGCTGGTGAGATGAAGGAGCATTGCAGAGCGTAGCTAGATAAAGATCCTCCCGCCGTGCCCCCCCCAAAGCTCTCTTTGCATTATTCATAAATTCAAGCCCGAGTTCCAGTCCCTGTGGTCCTCTGGAAACAGAGCTAAGCTAGGGTTCAAGCTTAGGGACCTCTGTGAATACCAGCCCTTTCGGCCAAGCAGGAAGTCCCCTGGGACACAGGTAAAGGAAGAAGGATTTCTTTTTGTACGGTCTCTGAACAGTGGAATCCGGTGGAATGGAGCATGGTTTGCATAGAAACAGGCTGACCCACACAAACCAGCCTTTTTTTTAACAACAGCCAGATCACTTCCACCCTCGTGATTTGAACTGGTGTACATTTCTGTCCCAGCTATCTTTCTCCTTGACTGCATTCAGAACACTCTGGCCTCTTCTGATGAAACTTTTCCTTGAATTTTATCTCCTACCCTGTTGTAAAGACTTCCAGGGTAACAGTGTGTATTATTACCCCAGACACTCCAGTACAATGCCCCAAGTGTTACGATAAAGCCTGTGGGGAACCTTGGCAGATTCCATGGCAGGCAAGGGTGACGGAGGCAGAGGGACAAACTCGCCAGACAGAGAGGCAGACAGACAGACAGAGCTTAAGGGAGAAGTTTTATTAGAAAGGGAAGGGGGTGGGGAGGAAATAGAAAAGAGGTAAAGACACCGTGAGAGGACAGAAGAGGGAGCCAGGAAAAGTCCTGCCTGCCCCAGGGGAACAGCAGGGGGTGGGGGTGGGGAGCAGAGAGAGAGTGCATTCTGCCAGGTGACAGGGGCAGGCCAGCGCAATGCCTGAGTCCTCACACCAAGGTCTAATATCATTTAGGAAAATATCAGTAGTTTTCTTCTTCAAAGAAAAAGATAAGACGTGGGGGAGGAAGGGTCCTTCATACTACCGGGCTGGAGTTGGTGACTGTTCCTTGTTCTTTTGTGAGGTGGGTCAAAACAGGAGACAGAAGAGGACCTCAGGCAAACACAGTTGATCACCTTCACAGGTCCTGGAGACAGGAGGGACATCCATCGTGGCTCCGTGACACCATTTCCAAGGACACACACCACACACACACTACATACACATTTACACAATGTGTCTGTGTGTATCAAGAAAGCTTATGTGTGCAGTTGTATGTATGTGTGTGTGTGTGTGTGTGTGTGTGTGTGTGTGTGTGTGTGGTGTGTGTATGTGTGTGTGTGTATGTGTGTGTATGTATGTGTGTGTGTGTATGTGTGTGTGTGTATGTGTGTGTATGTGTGTGTGTGGCGTGTATGTGTGTGTGTGTATGTGTGTGTATGTGTGTGTATATGTGTGTGTGGTGTGTATGTGGTGTGTGTATGTGTGTGTGTGTGCTTAGGTGTGCAGTTGTGGTGTGTGTATGTGTGTGTATGTGGGTGTATGTATGTGTGTGTATGTGTGTGTATGTGTGTGTGTATGTGTGTGTATGTGTGTGTGTGTGTATGTGTGTGTGGTGTGTATGTGGTGTGTGTGTGTATGTGTGTATGTGTATGTGTGTGTGTGTGGTGTGTATGTGTGGTGTGTATGTGGTGTGTGTGTGTATATGTGTGTGTGTGTACCTTGTGGAGATTATACCATAAACCTGTGTGTTAGCCTTCAGTTTTCCCCTTGTTTGAGACAGGGTCTCTTATTTTTCTGTTTTATTAGGCCAACCAGCCGAGAGCCTCCAGGGAGCCTGCCTGCTTCCTGTCCCTCCATGGGTGTGCTGGGATTACCGCTGCTCACACTGGTTCTTGGAATTTGCACTCAGATTCTCAAACTTGTATGGTGTGTGGTTTTACCGACTGAACCCTCAACCTAGTTTTGTGCAACATCTCCCCTGTTGTAAGAACCTGTGATACACACAAATCCAGACCGCAGATCACTAGCTGTAATTTCTGTGACTCTATACATATTTCCAATGCTTTTATACTTCTTTTCATCCATTCTTGGCTCCTCCAGTACATCCTGACTGCAGCCTTCCTTCCCTCCACTCCTCCCAGTACTCTCCTCCCCTCTGTGTCATTGTTTTGGACTGGCTGGCAAGGCAGAAACATTTGCTACACTTGACATATGCTCCATCCATTTTGTCCAACCGAGATTTCCTTCTCTTTAAGGTGGAATAGTCGTATCCCATTGGACATGTGCACCTTTTCTGATCTGTTTGTCCGTGAACGGACCCATGGGCTGTTTCCTCACCTAGGCTACTGTGAATAATATAGTGAACAGAGGGTACCAATGTTAGGATAAAAAAATTTAGCCTAACTCTCCAGTGACCCCAGGAAGCTGGGAGTCTTAAATCCCAAGCTGATGGTCACCTACTCTAATGTTTACTGTCGGGAGCCGCATTCACCATTACAAGATGGCGCTGGCTTCCTGTTTCCTGGTTCTTGTTTACAGCATTAGCTATGCTGACTGCACATGAGCCACTGTATGGTAATTTCTATATGGTAGCTCTCCCTATCAGAGAAGCTATATCATTCGGGCGTTTTGCGGAGCACCAATTACAGATGAATACGTCGCCCTGCAGGCTATTTAAGCCGTGCGTATTCGGGGCTTGGGGTCCTTCTCCATCAGCATGTAAAGAGCGCTACAATAAAGATTCTGCTGGACACATCTTCGGTTGCCGCGTCTTCCTTATCGGCAAAGGTTGCGCGCGACAGTTTACGACAGCCTGTGAGTGAATTAACACAGGAAATGTGCTTGTCGCCCCACCCAGAAGCCTGTTCGAAAGCAGACTTCCTGGGCTAAGCGTGGGCTTGGATAGTTTAAATTAAT
The DNA here is from genome assembly GCA_030556225.1 of Cricetiscus sungorus. Taxonomy (NCBI): domain Eukaryota; kingdom Metazoa; phylum Chordata; class Mammalia; order Rodentia; family Cricetidae; genus Cricetiscus; species Cricetiscus sungorus. The sequence continues at coordinate 11,185,333 of JANBXA010000395.1, read as the reverse complement.
TGGTCCACACTGGATGCTACGAGGTGATTGGTTCACGATGCGTGGGCTTTGTTGTAACCCTATAAAAGCTGTCTCAATTCTGTACCGGGGGTCCTCAGCCCTCTAGCCCTGTGTGGCATATGGCTGATGGCCCCAGTGCACTGGAATATAAAGGACCTTATGTGTTTGCATCAAGACTGCTTCTCCTGAGTGATTTGGGGGGGGCGCCTTTCCTGAGTGGGAGCTCGAGGGGCCACACTCTCAAGGGTCTTACACCAACAGCCTCAGGAAGCAGCCATTTCTTTTCTCTCTCTCTCTCTCTCTCTCTCTCTCACACACACATACACACACACACACACACACACACACACACACACACACACACTTCTCGATGCCTTGGCCTCTTTCCTGCAGCCACTTGAGAAATGAAACACATGACCATGGCATTATTCTTATGAGTCTACCTTAATTAGCATTTGGTTCTTTAAACTATCTGAGAAATGAATGGATTACAATGCCTGGCCCTTTCCGTGTGCTCTTAGGATAGCTAACTATGGGTCTATGCGTATGGGTGGATGTTAAGTACAGAGGAAACTGGGAAGGAAATCCCTAGGTGTGGTCCCACAGGTTACCCAGAAAGTCTCACAAAAATTAGGTAAGATAGGGATTGTGAGCTTTTTATTTTTTTCAGGCAAGCTGAGAAACCCATCTAGACTCATGACTAGTCACCTACAGAGGTGGACTTGAACCCATTCTTACTGCATAGCCTCTGCTTGCCTCATCAGCTCATATATATACACATACATGTTTCTCTTCAGCCAGTGAAGATTCAAGTGAGCAGAGGGCTTTGGGACACTGTGGTAATTTGAATGAAAATAGCCCCATAGGCCATGGGGAGTAGCACTATCAGGAGGTGTGGCCTTGTTGGAGTAGATGTGGCTTTATTGGAGGAGGTGTCACTGGGGGTGTCAAACAAGGCTCACAGTCTCTTCCTGCTGCCTGCAGAGCGAGATGTAGAACTCTCAGCTCCTTCTCCGGCACCATGTCTGCCAGGGTGCTGCCATGCTTCCTGCCATGACAATAATGGCTCTGAACTGTAAGCCAGCCCCAGTTAAATGTTTCCCTTTGTAAGAGTTTCCATGGTCATGGTGCCTCTTCACAGCAGTTGCAACCCTAACAAAAAACATATAACATTAAATTAAAACAGCTTAAAACATTTAATTAAAACATTAATTAAAACAGCTTAACATTAAATATGCTAAAACGAAAAATCATTCCATTTAGCGGTCATTGTCTAGGTTTTAAATGAACCTAATTAAATAACCCGAGATAAAACTTAGTTCATTTACTGATATGTATATGGCTAACATCTATTGAAGTCTTCATACCTAACGGCCATAACACAGCCTGAGTACTCATAGCTACTATGAGAGATGTTCTGCGCTCAGTTCGTGTTACCAAGGCAGCTTAGATAGTTTTTAAATGGTGAATACAAGACAGCAGGTGATGTCACTCCTGGAGGCCTGCAAACCAGCAGCTTTGATGTCTTCGGGCAGCAGAAATGGATGTTTTGGTTAGGAAGAGTGGATTCACTGCCCCCCATCTTTTCTCTTCCAGAACCACCCTCACAGGCACATCTTGAAATAACACTGTACCAGCCACCTAAGAAACCCTTATCCTGGTCAACTTTGCACATCACAGTTGTCCAGACAACCACCTCATTGCTTACTGTTTTTCTTAAGCACCACAAATGTAAAAGCCAGAAGGCAGCACTTACATTATCTGTGGGGCCCAATGCAATGAAATAGAGGTCCTTGTTAGCCTCATACCTGGGACAGATGGCTAGCTGAGGTGCCTATGTGATGTATCAAAGGAGACCAGGCTGCCAGGCTCTCCCAGCATCCCTCAGTCTCTACCTGTTGCAGGGTATGGCTGGCATACCCTGCACCCTACCCTAACCTTCTCTAGCACAGGGGCTGGGCTGCCCTTCCCTATATAACTCAGCCATTTGGTTGCCCAGCCTTGTTTGTCTACCTGTGGTGGTTTGAAAGAAAATGGCCCCCAAAGGGAGTGACGTTGACTGAATTTCCGTCCCACCTGGTTCTCACATCTGTCTGTGTCTCTGGTCCCAGGGGATCTGATACCCTCATACCATTTCACATAAAATAGAGTTAAATAAATTAGTTTTTAAAAAAGCTTTTTCAGGTTCTATGTGGAAATACATGCCCCAGTGTTGGATGTCATCTGTAGCAAATCTTTCCTTGTTCCTCCCAATAATTCCCAAATAATGACATGGAGACTTCTTATTGATTATGAAAGCTTGGCTTTAGGCTTAGACTGCCCACATCAGCTCTTATACCATAAATCAATCTGCTTCTATTAATCTATATTTTACCTCTTTTCCATTTCTGTATGTCCAACTTGTTCCGTGTCTCCTGGCATTTCCTGCACACCTAGATTCTTCTTCTGCCTGGAAATCCCACCTGTACCTCCCCCTGCCTAGCTATTGGCCATTCAGCTTTTTATTACACCAATCCCAGCAACGCACCTTCACACAGAGTAAAAATATCCCACAACATCCCTCTTCTCCCTCCTCCTCATCTACCTCTTCCCCTTTCTCTCACCCTGTGTGAATCAGACTTCTTTGTCATGGGATATTTGTACACTGTGTGAAGATGGATCATTGTGATTGGTTTAATAAGAAGCTGAATAGCCAATAGCTAGGCAACAGAGGGTAGGCCGTTCTTCCAGGCAGAGAGAGGAACTCAGGGCAATGAATCTAGGTGCTCCGGGGATGCCAGCAAGATGCTGAAGAAGTCAGATATACAATATGAAGGCTAGGTAACAAGCCACATAGAAGAACATAGATTAATGTTAATGGGTTTAATTTAAGTCTTACGAGCTAGTTGGGGACACTAAGCTAAGGTCAAGCTTTCATAATTAATATGAAGTTTTTGTGTCATTATCGGGGAGCTGGTAGTCCCAAAGAAGATCCAATTACACTTCTTTGGAACGCATTATGCAGCCCAGGTTGTCGTAGAAGTCATGACCCTCCTGCTTCCGTCTCTTAACGCTTGGGTTGAAAGCACTGTGCATATGTGATAGTCCTTGAAATCGGTTGTGTGTAGAGAGAAATAGCCAATAGGAACAGGACTAGCTGACACTGGGCATATGGCTGATGATGTTTCTGTGGCTGTGGTAAGTTAATGATGGCTATGCATCCTTGACATTCTTCTCATTGATGAGTCCTGTCTCCCTTGTCCTTGGGTCTGGGCTGTGACAAGTCTAACCAAGAGGATGTGGCATCTGAGTAACCTGTCGTGTGGAGCAGGCAGCGTGCCTGAGAAGACGTGGAGAGAAAGAACTTCCAGGTGACTCTAGCCTGCTAGCTGACCCTGCCAACATTCACGTATAGATCAAAACCAGACACGACACCGGATGCATGCTATCAGATAGCCTTGACAACAAATGCATAAGTAATCTGCTGCCTCAACAAATGGCAAACTAGGACGGGAGAAGAAACCTAAGAGTCGCGAGGATAAGATGTTTCTTTTTATAGCTGTGCATTTTGTGTTCTGAGGTCATTAGAAAAAAAATCAATGAGGGTCATACTTTACAATCCCTCCTGCCTTTCCTGTTTTCAAAGAAGCTGAGCCGTTTATCCTACTAGTTGTGGGGATGGAATATGGGGCTTGTTTGGGTAGAGACAATATTTCATTCCATATTCCATGTCTACTCCAAGCTTTCAAGCATTTGTATTCCATTATCTAGGAGAAAAGAGACACAGAAGCCTTTAGCACTTTTAATGACCTGCCTCTTTTCTTTATTAAATCAAACACAATTTTTGTATTAACATTAGTATTCACGCTTTGTTCAGAACGGTATACTCCCTGTATAAATGTCACACTGGTTGGATGCATGCCCACTTATCAGCACAAAGGACAGGAAGGGAGCCCTCTTTTCTGGGCTAATGGCTGTATTTGCTTTTTTATTAAGATGTAGCTGAGCTTTTTGGTGCATTGTTATCAGAAAGAACAGCTTAACATTAAATATGCTAAAACAAAAATCATTCCATTTAGTGGTCATTGTCTAGGTTTTAAATGAACTTTATTAAATAACCCGAGATAAAACTTATTTCATTTACTGATAACTCATCCTGGCAGACCCATGATGATGTAATTTTACTTGGAGAGAAATTGTCAGCAAGATTCACGCTGCAGTTCTTCTGTGGTCAGTGTGGCCAGCTGGTAGCAGTAATGTTCAGGGACTTTTGTGGGTGCATCATTTTCTTTCTGTATATTTATGGTACTAAATTCTATAGTTTTTCAAATATGTGGCTTAACAAGTCTGTACATTCTTTGTGGCTCATTAAAGAACATCTTACCTACCAGTGGGAGATGTATTTCACTAGCATGCATAAGGCCCAAGGTTCAACCCCTGAGCAGCTAATATAAATGAATAATACCCTGCAAACATTGAGTTGAGTGTACTTTTAAAAACATAAGACACCTTGATTCCACCCCACCCCCACCCCCACCCTCCCCACTCCCACCCCCTCCCCCTCCCCCTCCCCCTCCGCGCCCTGGGTCTGCTTCTATCTCACCTCACTTGAACAAGAGTCTAAAGTTTGGCTGCTAAATTATTTCCATAGAATAACCCGGTCTCCTTTATGCCTGCTATTTGAATTTTATAGTTACCTTCTCTATTGCTGTAATAAAACTGACCAAACTTAACTCGGGGAAGAAAGAGACCATGAAGGAATGTTCCTTTGATCCTCATAATTTACTCAATTTGTCATATATATGTGTATATATATATATATGTATATATATATGTATAATTTTTTTTTCATTTTACATTCCAAAATCCCAGCCACAGTTCTCTCTTCCACCCCTCTCCACCTCCCTGAGTTTATTCTTATACAGCCCAGAACCTCCAGGGCAGGATGGTACTGTTCACATGGGCTGGGCCCTCTCACATCAATCATCCATTAAGATCTCGTCCCACAGACACACCCACGGGCCAATCTGATGGAGGCAATTCCTCAGTCAAGGTTCCTTCTTCCTCTGTGACTGGTTAGCATCAAACTGAAAAATACCAACCAACACACTGTAGCTTATATTAATTAGAAACGCTGGACCGATAGCTCAGGCTTGTCGCTAGCTAACTCTTACATTTTAAATGACCTGTATTTCTTATCTACCCTGTGTCATGTGGCTCATGGCTTGTTACTTCATTTTCTACACATCTGGATTCCTCTACATCTCTGTTTTCCCACCTGACTCAACCTTCTTCATCCCAGCATCCTCAGTTTGTCCTGCCTGTACTTCCTGTCAAGTTTTTATTAACCAATTAGACTAATTCATACTCATAGTGTACAGAAGAATTATTTGTGGCACTCACGTTTAATCTCAGCTACCAGGGAGGCTAAAGCAGAGAATCACAAGTTCTAGGTTAGCCTAGGCACCTTTCTGAGACCCTGTCTCAAAATAAACAGTAAGGGGGAAAAAGAGGGTTGGAGATATGAGTCAGCAGTAGGGTGCTGTCCTAGTATAGGCTCAGTCCCTAGTACTTAATATGGTAAAATAAGCTAAAGGTTTGAGTCTTCTTCTCTTCCTCCTGCCTTCCCACTCCGTTTCTCTCTTCTTGTGAGACAGGTCTCCCCTGGTCTCCCCTGGACCAAGCCGACCTTGAACTCGTAGGCCTATCTGCCTGTCTTGGGAGTACTGGGATGAAAGGCAAGCTACTCTGCCCTACTTAGAGTTATTGTACAGTACTTGCAGAGGAACCCAGTTTGGTTTGTAGAACCCACATCAGGTAGCTCAAGCTTCCTGTCACTCCAGATCCAGGGGCTCTGACGCCCTCTTCTGACCCTGCATAGAGATGTGTATTCGTGTACACACACACACACACACACACACACACACACACACACACACACACACACACACGGTACATAATAATACATTAGCACTTACATCTTTTTTGTATGTAATCTAATACATTTAAAAATGAATCGACGAGCTTATAATTTGCTTCATGTTATAAAAGTAATTTGTGCAAGTGGATCTCTGTGAGTTCAAGGCCAGCTTGGTCTACAGAATTATTGCGTTGTGTTTTACTGGAAGTTGAACCCAGGACATCTAGCTGTTAGCCTAATTTTTGACCTGCCTATTATGTGCAAGGCTCTCATGGACATTTTGTGTTAAGATTTAACGATTCATTTAACGATTAGCTCTTTCACAAAGATAATCCCTTATATCATTTAAAATCCTTTTTTTTTTTTTTAATCTAGGAGAGGGTGTCTCTTTTACCCACAGCAAACATGGTGGAGAAGGCTTCAACCTGACCTCGTGGGGCCCTCAACAAAGATGGCTGCCACACTTCCTGACGTTGCCCTCAACAAAGATGGCTGCCACACTTCCTGCCTCGGGCTTCTGCCCGTAACAAAGATGGTGTTTTCGGTGCAGGTTCCCTAACAGTGTGGATTCCGGTTGTAGATTTTTCTTTTTCTTTTTTTTTTTTTTAAAGGTACGTGGGCGCAGACGTAAGTAGCAGGAATCCATGTTCTCTCGACGGCGCCCCTGCGCGGCTCAGTTTGCTCTGGTCCCCGCAGGGCTAGGGTGTGGGTGGCGGCTTCCCCGGTGTCCCCGCCACCCGGTCCCCGTCATCGCCTCCACACAGCGCCGCCGCCTCAGTCGCCCCGTGCGTCCGAATCTTGAGGGCATTCCTCCCTTCTTCCTCCCTTCCTCCCTGCGGCCGTGTGCCGTGAAAGAAGCCACACAAAGACCGCCTTTCCTGGCGCGCTGGCCCGCGCAGGCGGGTCCGCCTGTGAGAACGACCCCACACTCGCTCAGCCTTACCGCTAGCCCGCCCTCCCCTCCCCCCGGTGCCCGCCGGCCTGGGTCTCCAGTGCCCCGGGTCATTTTGGCAGTTCCTGCAGTGTGGGCGCAGGATTGGACGTTAACAGTGGTGTGAGATTACAACCCACTACCCCCAGCATCCAACGTTAAATGCTGCTCCGCGATTTCCACGGGTTGCATGTTAAAGCAGGGTCTCGGACCTCTTTCCTCTCTCCCTGGAAAGGGGATTGAGACGGGGCCCCGCTATGTGAAAACCAGACGAGTGGGTTCATAACGAGTGTTGTTCATGTGCTGGGGAGTGTTAGAAATGGACTTGACCCTGCCCCGCAGCCGCGGAGGAAACACTGTAGCTTGGCACATCTCTTAAGACGTGAGCGTCTGGCCGACCGCCCTCGAGGGGCTTATGAACCGTGTCGCAGCAGCACCGTCGTAGGGGCCCGCCAGCATCCCGTAACCGAGTGCTGATTTTGTTCCTTTCCAGGGAGAGATGGACGCCAGAGACAAGCACGTGCTCCGCTCCCTGCGCCTGGAGCTGGGGGCAGAGGTCTTGGTGGAGGGCCTGGTTCTGCAGTACCTCTACCAGGAAGGGGTTTTGACAGAAAACCATGTTCAAGAAATCCAAGCCCAAACCACGGGCCTCCGGAAAACGATGCTGCTGTTGGATATCCTGCCTTCCAGGGGCCCCAAAGCCTTTGATACCTTCCTGGATTCCCTCCAGGAGTTTCCCTGGGTACGAGAGAAGCTGGAGAAGGCAAGAGATGAAGCCACAACTGAGCCGCCCACAGGTAGGCCTCAAAGACATCACTTCAAAACAGCTCTGGGATTGTCGCAACCGTGCCCTTTGGATTGAGAGCTGGGTGCTTTAGCGGGGCAGGGATCAATGGCTCAGGAACACGGGCAAGGAATTTGGACCGGAATCCCGCGGCATTGGAGGGGCGAACATGAGGAGGTGGTGTTAGGGAGCTCAAGGGGGGAGGGGAAGGTGAGTCATGGGACCGGGAGGGAGCAGAGGACAATTGAGGCGTGCTTCCAGGGAAACCTGGCAAGTTCGCTAGTGAGGCGCGTCCCCAGCCGAGCGCCCGGTCCATCCTTCTGAGCTTCTGGCAACAGGAGCCGTGTGGAAAGTGCAGATGGGAAAGCAGGCTTTGGCCTACTGATAAGGGGTTTGTGGGGTGCCAAGCTGCCAGCTGAAGGTCAGCTCATGGGAGACAGCCTCTAGGAAGGCATGCCCTGCACCTGTTCCTTCAGAGGATTATTCTGAAGCCTGCTTTAGTCTGTTTTGTTTGTTTGCTATTGGTTTAAAATGGTCCTTTAACGTTGAGCTTCGTTCATGCACCTGGGGCATTTTGTTTTTCAACAGCAGTGGTTTGGGGGAGAATCTCGTTTTGTTTTTCCAGGAGAATTGGAAGTTGTGGTTTTAAACGTAACAGTTTGGTGCTGCGAGCTGGTCCATGAGGAAGGAGCTATTTATATAGCACTGTCCCCTTAAGTCCTCTAATAAGTCTTACGAAGATTGGGGAACAGAGTGCTGACCTAGAAAGGCTTTTATTTCTTTTCTTTTCTTTTTAAAGAAGATCGTGGAAAGGTGACGAAGTCAGCTGATCCAAACTGAGTTAGCATATTTCCAGAGTTAAGAATTCAACATTTTCTGAAGTTTTGATAAGGGTATAGGACCGAGTCAGTGGTCCCCAGAATTTATTGTTACTGTTTAAACAAAAAATGATTGTAATAGACTGCATGTCTTTAGTCCCAGCTCTCAGGAGGCAGGGGTGGATCTCTGTGGGTTCGAGGCCAGCCTGGACTATAGAGCGAGTTCCAGGACAGCCAGGGCTGACAGCGAGACATGACCGTAATTGGTTAAAGAAACCAAATGGTACTAGTACATTACCTTTACTCTGCTTTGCACCCTGGGTCTCATATTTTGAATGGTATTGAGACCACATGTACTAAGTAATCATAACTAATTCTTTTTTCAGTGATGGCTTATATCTGAGTATCTGACCAGTATGGGACAGCCAGTTAATTTAGAAAGACCTGGCAAACTTTTAGTGGGAAACCTAAAAATATCTTTATTCTTAACTTGTCCAAATTACATGTCTTTTTGAAACAGTGAACATGCTGGCTTTTGAGGACCTCTAGAATTTTCAGCTTGGGTTGTCTTTAGAAAATTACATATTCCATGTGTTTGAACAAAACAAGGGCAGATATCTTAGGCAGTCCTACCATTTTATTAAAAAGCAGAATATATTACGTAGAGTTGGGGAGGTGTCGAAAATGATATATGCTTTTCTGGTATCCACTTAGAACAGTGGTTCTCAACCTTCCTAATGCTGAGACCTTTTAATACAGTTCCTCATATTGTGTTGACCCCCCCCCCCCACAGTCATAAAATTGTTTCTTTGCTATTTCATAATTTCACTTTTGCTACTGTTATGAATCTCAGTGTAGATCTCTGATATGCAGGTTATCTGATATGTGACCCCCAAAGGGATCGTGACCCACAGGTTGAGGCCCACGGCTCTTCAGAGAGCAAGAGAGAGTTAAGATATCTTTAACAAAGTATACAAGTGTGAGAGAGGCTGCGGGAAAAGGTCTTCTTACGTGTGTCTGTTTATTTTACGTGTAGGAGTGTCTTGCCTGTGTGTGTCAAGGGGAGCTCTGTGAGCCTGGCCCCTGCAGAGGGGAAAGGGGTCAGCGGATCTGGAACTGGAGTCATAGGTGGCCGAGGGCTGCCGTGTGGGTGGAAACTAGGTCCTTTGCAAGAGCAGCCGGTGCTTTTAACACTGGGCCTCCCTCTAGCCCGGTAAAGTGGCATTTAAAGAGAAGTAAAATGAGGCAGTATGCGGGGAGAAAACAGAACGGGTCTGTATACAGGCTTAGAAAAGCAGGTGCCCTGGGGATTGTTGACCCTGCAGAAAGCTGGGTTGGCTCTACAGCAGATGAGTGATGTGCCTTGTCTTTTCCGTTTTGTTTTATATTAACACTGCTAGTGAAATAAAATCCTGTTTATTGATTTCTCAGTGACAGCCATATGAACTCATTTAAAAGTACTGCCGTGGTTAAATATCGCCTATTTTAGGTAATACTGGAGATATCTGTAAGGTGCAGAGATTAACGGTACAGTTTACACCCGCCTTATATTTGCTTTAAGGAGAAGTGGCTCTCCATTCATGGTTAGCTGTCTCTGTGCTTGGTGACAGGTGAGCTCTCAGCTACTCCGGCAGCTTTGGCAATGCTATGCCTGCCTATCTGCTGTCAGGCTTCTTGCCGTGATGGTCATGGGCCCCAACCCTCTGGAACTGTAGGCAAGCCCCCAATAAACTCTTTATCAGAAAAAAAGTGACACTACAATCACCTTCGAGAGCCTGTCATTCCGAACGCTTACTAAGACGCCATGATTTTGAGCTTTGTCATTACCGTCCTCATTTGCCGTTTTCTAGCTCAGAGGAATCACTTTAAAAATCCATATTGGTCATTGAAAATCTATTAAGTCATATGGTCTGGTGGTAAATGTGTATGCCTATAAATTGTGTGTGTGTGTGTGTGTGTGTATGTTTGGGAGTAAGCATGGAAGAAATATATTTTAACGGCGTCACTACTTAATTGCTTTCTGTTATTTAAGACCTTAAATATTTTAAGTGTTTAATTTCATGAAAATATGATTTTAAAATTAAATTGAGAGTGGACTGGAAGCTTGTGTGGGTCTTTTTGGGAGAGAATAAGGGGGCCTTAAAGCTGTGGACTGGCGTCCAAACTGAACTGCCTTGTAACTTACTGTCTCTGGAAGGAGAGTAAGCAGAGCCTTTGCTTCTGGGACCTCAGGGCTTCTCTGACATCGTGTCGGAATAGTGTGAGTGGGCTTTGCTGCTGCAGCTCACTTTTATTTTTGGAAAGGCACCTTGGATTCGAGAATCTTGGATTCAAGCAGAATAGGGTGCCCATGAGGCACACACAGTAACCTTGTCTCATTTCTCCCATGTTGGTTGTAATTGTTCATGGGATGGGTTTGGTGCGCTGCCCTTGGGAAGCCTGGGAAGAAATGGTAAGCAGTGGCCTTCTCTTAGCCAGGCGCTTGACCCTTCCTCGAGAATGAGCAGACTTTATTTCACTGCAGTTTTCTGCTGCTCCTTTCGTGGGGCCTTGGTTCTCCCTTGAGTATTTAATTTCTGTACTTCACTTTTACATTTTGAGCTGCATCAGACGTGTGTGTGTGTGTGTGTGTGTGTGTTTTGTTTTAGTTATTTGCCTTTGTGTATATGCTGAATATAAGTTTTAGAGCAAAATTGAGTTGTAGCTCATTCTCTACCCTTCTAACGTCCATTCCTCAGCAAACATAAAAAAACAACAGCAACAACAAAATGCCTGAAATCTTGTGATTATATCTCAGGATCCCCTTAGGTCTCCCAATCCTACTTTAAAACAGAGTGTAAAACTCCAAGATGGGAGAGGACTGTTGGTTTGTTTCCCTCACTCCACAAGGACTCTTACCTTTTAGAGGAATTCTGCCGATAACATGACTTAATCCATCTTGGCACAGTGGAAGGAACACTTCTCAGTTCATCGCTGTGGCCAAGGTCACACTCCAGACATTAGATCAGCTGGAAGTCCTCTCTGGGCTCTTGCTGGGCCACTTCAGGAGGCAGGACAGCACTGGGTGTGGTGAAGGCGGCCTGTGGCTGGTGGCCTGGCTTCCCCGCCTGGTAGGCCTGTCTGCACAGCAGCTCTCTCTGGTGCCTGCGCTAAGCTGACTTGGGGACCGAGCTATTTCTGAAGCCCTGGCCTCACTCTCTGATAGGGCTTAGTGTAAGCATAGCCGAGTGACTCCCTGTTCGTCTCGTTTGCCCTGGCCTGACTGAGGGACTGCATCTCCCTCTTGGTTCTCTCTCTTAAACGTCTTGATGGTAGCCGGGCCTTTCCCTCCCTTTCCCTCCAGCTTGGGCTTTGTTTTTCAGATTTTCATCAGCCAGATTCCTGAGTTGTGTATTCTTAGCCACTAGCAAGAGTGAGCCGCCTCGCTGCCTCCTGCCTGCGTCTGAGACTTCAGTCCTCAGCCCCAAGGCTGGCCTGACTTTCACTGGGTCACCCAATGGACAGGATGTCCTTAGTTGCCTGACTTTCCTCACTGGTGCAGTACACAGGGATGGCTTGCCTGTTTCCCTGCTGCCCAGAGGCTCCAGGCCCAGCCCATCCCTTGTGAGCTGGCCTCGAGTGACCCTGCTGAGCAGGGTGACAGTCCATGTTGGCCCTGAGGTATGCACTTGGGTGTTTTTGACGCTACTAAGCTCTCATGGCAGATGTCTTACACACTGCCATAGGTTTATTTGATGTTTTGACTTGGGATTCTTCCCGGGCTCTTCCAATCACACTGTGGTCCACAGCCTACCCCATGAGATAAGCATGGTGCTGATCTCAGTTTACCAGCCTGGTCTCTGTGTGCGGGCAGCGAGATTGTTCCAGCCAGTAGTCCCAGCACGGTTACCGTCACTGCACAGGGACCAAGTTCCATGGGTGTAACGTGAAGGGCCTCCCCTTCCTTCGTTCTTTCTGGTGTGTAGTGAGTGTTCACCACATGGCTGGCAGTAAGTACCAGGGCTACAACTCAAAGGACACAGTGGTCTCCTGAGGAGGACGCAGCAAGGGTCAGGGCAGATGGTTAGCTAATGGAATTACTGTTGCATGTGTGTGGTGGTGAGGTGGCCAGGGAAAGCCTCCAAAGCCTCCCAAGCCTGTCTGCTGTGCTGACCTCACTTCTGGGACAGGATGGGTGGAGTGCAGGTAGGGGAGAGACTTCCCTCACATGAACACGTTTTCATGTATTCACAGGGTTTCTCTGTGGTTTTGGAGGCTGTCCTAGAACTCGCTGCGCAGACCAGGCTGGTCGTGAACTCACAGAGATCCGCCTGCCTCTGCCTCCCGAGTGCTGGGATTAAAGGCGTGCGCCACCAAACCCAGCTCCTTCACATGAGCAAACTCCGTGCTGTACCAGTGTGCACTCAGTTAATCAGTTACCGCTGGTTATAAGTCTTTTTTATGGTTCTTAAGATAAATTTAGATCATTTGGGACATGGGATTAACTAATAGAGAAGCCCCTGATAAGAAGCTCTTTTTCCTATGTAGTAGTCCAGGTAAGGGTAGAGGTTCCATGCTTACACCCTTGCAGGCAATAGAATCCTAGCAGTGTTTAGTTGTCCACTGACACTGGACACACACGCACGCACGCACGCACGCACGCACGCACGCACGCACGCACGCACGTACAGTTTTCCTACCTGCAGAGATGGGCAGGAACATGGCAAGGTACACTACCAGGCTTGTGTGGTTTAGAAAAGGAAGGGTCTGTGGAGCTCAGATGTCAGACATTGTACACAGGTAGCTTTTGGCTTTGACATTGCCATAGGCTCGTTAGATTTCCATCTTGGTGTACTTCTCATAGGCTCCTCCAATTACGTCACCCAGCCGAATGTGGTGTGTTCAAGTGTATGCTGTTTTCCCAGCCCGTTCTGTCAGGCCATTTGATTGTGACTGACTAGTGCATGCCATGGTGAGGTGACGGGAACTGTTCAAGCCTTTTGGTTCGCATTATGAAGTTGACACATTTTTATCTAAGTTCTGTGTTTGCTATTGTGGCCTTGAGCAGGCTGCAGCCCTGATCCTGCTATTGGAGGCTGGGAGGGAGGCGCCCATCGCTTCCTTTTTGTCTTGTGGGAATGGAGGCCTGGGAGATTAAGTCAGCTCGCTCATCTTCACACAGTTAGCTGATGTAATTTACTGCCGGGACTGGAACCCTAAGCCTACCAGCTCTTGATTTAGGACTTTCCCTGCCGCACAGTTCCGGCTCCCCACTGGGTTTGAAATGGAGCTGTGTTATGCTGTACTCTGCTGTGGTGTTAATAACCGAAAGAGGCTTTTAAACATTTGTAGTAATTTACTTTTTTTTTCGTTTATGTTAAGAGTAAAACCTTCAAGACTTGTAAATGTCGTGGGTTGAGAATAAAAATATTCTATTTTTATTAGTGCTAGTTTGAGTCATGTACAAGGGAGTTCAGGGCTGTATCTTATCAGAGGCTTTCCTAGCTTCTGCCGGGCAGACATAAAGAGAAGCAGAAGACTTTTAGAGCATTTATGGGATTGATGACATAATGCACCTGCTGGCAGCTGATCGCCACGATTTCTAGGAAGGGCAAGCCACGTGACAGGCCCCTGCCTCAGCAGGGTGACTCCGTTTCACTATAGAATTCATTTGGTCCTCTTTTCTGCGGAGCAAGTCTGACTGTGTCTCTTTTCCTCCTTCCCATGGTTACGTGGACCATTTGGCTGCACCAGTCACCTGGTCGCCTGTGGTTGATTAACCCTGGCTGTGTGTTGGATTTTTAGGAGAGTTTTGAAGTCCAGGCCCTGCTCCTGCCCAGGCCAGTCCATTACAAAGTTTCTGGAAGTAGAATCCAGGCCGTGACATTAGACACATGCCCATTGACGTATCTACGTGTGTATGGACAAGTGCCTCCAGGTTATGTTAAAGCAGACAGAACCTTGAGATCTGGCCAGCTGGTTAGGTAGGTGACCCCTTTCTTACCATTGGTCCACAAATATGGGTGTTCCAGAACTGTGAACAGCATGCAGGACTTTGAGAGGGAAGGCAGGGCAAGGTGACAGGATGGATACAGAGAATGACATTGGCTCCCCATGCTTTCATTTCTTGACTTTCCTGAAGACTTGCTAAAGGCTTCTCCAGAATATCAGCCCCCAGGCAAGTGTGGCTCCACTGCTGACATTAAAATGTAGGGGATATTCAGGCTGGACGCACGCAGGAGCAAGATTGGAGGGTTTTGTGTTAGCTGTCGAAGTTGAATTTGGGACATACTTTTTATTGTTCATTCACTTTGTGTGGTGCCCTCCCCCATTCTTTGGGCTCCATAGATCAAACTCTCCTAGTTGGAGGCAGAACCTGCTAGGAACAGGGGAGCGGCTGTGGCTGAGGGTGGGGGCTTTCCGGCCTACCTCTAGGATAGCAGGCTGTGTGCCTGTGCCTTTCTTTGTTAAGAATGAGATGGCGCAGGGCTTAAGAGTATTTGCTTCTCTTTGAGAGTTTGTCCCCAGCACTCACGTCTGCTGGCTGACAACCACTGGCAACTCCAGCTCCAGGCGACCCAGCACCCTCTTCTGGCCTTCATGGGCACTCACATGCAACGCACGCACACACACACGCATGCACGCATGCACGCATGCACGAACACACACAGTGCCCACGCTGGATGCAGGAAGCCGAGTTTGATCCCTAGCACGACACAAACCTGGTGAAGCAGGGTGTGTCTGTGATCCCAGTACTGGAGTGTGGAGGCAGAAGTTAAAGGTCACCTTCAGCTGCAAAGCGAGTCCTAGCCTGTGCTATATGGAGACCTTTATAATATAGATGAGACAATATAAACACTGGGACGTTTAATAACTCACTTATGGTCACAGCGGAATGTGGAGCCCAATTATAAAGCCTGGGTGCTTTGACCTCACAGTCTGCTAACTCATGCCTTATAAAAACACCTTCCCAAAATGCACTTTTCTCCCGTCATCCCGAGCGCCCCAGTGTGTCCCAGCACACTCAGTCTTACTCTCGCCAGTCTTTGCTCTCGCCAGACACGAGCCATGGGCTCTTAGAAAGTCTTTCGTTGGGCTTCACTCACCCCTGGCATCTCCCCTTTCCCCAATCTCATTTAGTCCCTGAAGAGGAGGTTGGGGTCTGAAGCAAGGCCGCCTGGGGGCCAAGGGAGAGAATCTCACAGTTTCTCCACTATCTCGAGAGTCAAAACACCACAACTGGGCTGAGGCTGAGTAAGGGACAGTGTGGTGGCCCTTCTGATACTGGAACCAAGTCCCACGTGGCAGCTTTTAAATCATGCCAGCTCCTGCCGGTGGGGCCAGGAGCAAGCTGTTCCACTGCTGTGACTTGGAACTTCAGCAGCTGCCTAGCAAGGTAGCATTTCGTCTCTGTTGAGCATGGTTCAGACTTGCAAGCTGCCGTTAAAGCCAGCTGCAGGAATGTTTGCTCTTCCTAAAATTAATAGGCAGCCGTGTTTATACTTGTTGTTCAGCTCTGCCAGTAAGAAGCAAAGATGTGTGTGCATATATATATATATATATATATATATATATATATATATATATACATACATACATACATACATACATACTGGGACCCTCCCCTACCCACCCCACTTTTTAAAAATGTGGTTTTCAAATAGTAAACTTGAATTAAAAAGGGAGTCTGACTTGTAGATGTTTGGGGGCAGGTTTTAGTCACAGCCTCTATTTTGCTAATGGTATGAAAGATTTACCCCTTTCTTTGTAGGAAGTGTCAGGCTGACAGTTCCTGGAAATGTCCAGGTTCTATTTATACTCGGCACCATGGCAGAGAGGGTGGCAACACGGTTACCGAAATAACACTGTTGAGGTTTCTGAAGTGTTTGAGAGGCCACAAGAATAAACAGACTCAGTTCTTGCATACTGTTGTCCAGTCGGCAACACAGGCTGCTGCTGTGGCTAAATAAATGTGTGGGCCGTTTCCTGCCAGTCAGCAATCAGTGCAGCCCCAGGGGACGGCACCTGGGTGTCTGCTGACTCAGCCATCACCCTGAAGCTAGTGCTCCACAGTTGAGGACTCAGGCCCTGCCATTGCCTCTCATGACCAAGGCCAGCCGCAAATCCAGTCAGGCCCTTAGCTTAAAGGTGGGATTCCCATGACGTTTTCCTCTTGTCCAGTTGTCTTAAGCAGCTCACAGGTCTGAGGGAAATGCACTTACCAGCTTACTATAAAGCATGTTGGGAAGGATACAGATGCGCGGGGCGTGGAATGGAGGCAGAGACATGGGAGGCCCTGAATCTTTGCCCCGTGCATGTGTCCTGGCACCTCCAATGTTACCTTTAGCTGTCTGGAAGCTCCCCACGTCCCACCCCTCGGAGGTTTTAATGGGCTTCATTACACTGACGAGGCGATCGTAACACTGGACAACTTAAACTGCAAATTCTTTGCTCCCTGGGGGGGCAGGGTTGGAACACTCACTGTCCCGGCACTTGGGAGATAGAGGCAGGAGGAGCAGAAGTCTCAACTCCCCACTCCTGGCTGGGATTTTGAGGGACTGTCTCCATCTTGAAACAATCAAGAGTCTGTCTGCCATCTTTCAGCTTAGTAGCATGGAAAGAAGCAACATTTGGAAATTGTGTGCCAGACAGTGGGACAGTGACCAGAGGCGTGTGGATTTGAAGCCTGAGTAAGCCCTGAAGAGCATGTTTTAGTTCCAACGAGTGTGCCCGAGGCTGTACCCACTGCAGTGTGCAGCACGTCTGCTGGGACTTGTCCTGCTGCCACAGCTGTAGAGCTGGAGAGGGTCTTCGAAGCTTTTTTCTTACAGATCCATTGTGCTTGCTTTGGGATGCAGCCTGTGGGCGAAGCCTGGGCCACTGTGCTTCCGTCAGGTCCTAGAGGGGTCACGTGGAGTGGAGGTCATCAGAAGGGAGAGGGAAAGCCGACGGGCACAAAGCAGGCTGTACTCTTCAGCTCTGTCTGGACTTACCAGTCTCCTATGTGTGGCCTGGCCAGAAATGATAGCTGCCCTGTAAGGAAGGAAGAGGTTCTGTATTTTTATATCAAGGACCAAGTTAAAAGGACAAATGTAGAGAAAACACAGGATAGTCATGTTTGGAGTATAGGAGAAACCTCCCTAAGCCTTTTAAAAATCAGAATACATCGTGTGTGTGTGTGTGTGTGTGTGTGTGTGTGTGTGTGTGTGTGTGTGTTGAAAATACTGCAGATTAGAAAGAGACTTCGGTTTTGGCACTGGTCTAAGGGAACACATCTACACCATACCCGCACTGCATCAGTTGGATATGTAAAGTCAATGGCTTTATGCTTGTTGTACTATGAGTCTTATACTGTGGCTGCCACTTCCATTTCACAGGGGCTGGAGTTAGATAAATTGTTCAAGCTCCCATGATGTGGCATCAGGGATGCCAGACCATTCTTTTTTAGTCACCAGGCAATCTTATCTTTATTGCTGATGTCACTTCTTGCCTCTAATTGGATCACCTTGGATTTCCTGACCTGGTCTGAGATAACTCTGACTCAGGGTCTCCCACGTAGCGTTTTCGTTGTCTGTATAACACAGGTTTTTTTTTTTTTCTTATTTGTTTTTAACAGTTTACCAAGTGATACTTTTAAAAAAAGATTTTGTTTTTATTTTTCTATCATGTGTATATATGTGCTTGTGTCATATGAGTGCAACTCTTGCAGAGGCCAGAAGAGGGCGTCAGAGAAGCCTGGAATTGGAGTTGCAGGTGGTTGTGCACCTGGCCTTGGGTTTTCTGTGAGAGCAGTAATGCTCCTAAATGCTGAGCCATCTCTTCAGTCTCCAAATAGGAGGTAAAAAAAAAAAAAAAAAAAAAGGTGATGAAGGATTTCTAAGAAATGTGATGAAATGGAAGGAAGATTTTGAAGGTGATAAGACATGAAAAAAAATTTTTTTTGTTCAGTTTTTAAAAGTTTTTGTTTTGTTAGTGTGTCTGGAAGGTCAGAGGACACTTGGTATTGGGGATTGAGCTCTTCATCTGGCTTCCATGGCAGCTGCTCTTATCCACTAAGGCATCTAGGCTTGTCCCATTCCCTCACTCTTGTCTTTCCTCCTTTCATCTCTTTACAGTATGCTCAGTCACGCATCAGTTAGTGCCATAGGCAGACACACCCTTCAGGCCTTCCCTATTTGTTTTGCCATGCTTTGGCCAACGGTTCTTTTCGCTGTAACCAGTTAGACGTCATGACTCGGCAAGGGGAAGATTTGCTTTTGCTGAGTGTGTGGCATTCCGGAGCAGCCATAGTGGGCAGGGGGCAGCAGTGGTGGGTGGTGACAGCCGCAGCCGCAGCAGCCGCATGGTCACCACCACCATCAGAGGGAGCACCAGCAGCAGCATCACCAGCATCAACACTAGCAGCATCAGCACCAGCATCCTCACCAGCATCAGCACCAGCATCCTCACACCGTTATTATAGCCCTCACCCTGATGTCTGAGACCTGGGACCCTCATTTCCTCTTCTCTGTCTCCTCACACCCCTTTCTTCTTCTGTGGTCTGGCTTCTCTCGAGCTCCTCAGCTACTGCCCCTGCCCCGCCCCCACCCCAGCTGCCAGGCAGTCCCCTGCCTCACTGCTTTCCCAGCTTGACTGCTCGGCTGTCTGTCTCTGCCACTTCTGTTTGTGTTAACAGCCCCGCAGAAAGAAGAGCATCTGAGAGAAGCCTTTTGTCATGCGTGTTACGGCAACACCAGGAGAGGCAGCACAAGAGTATCTCTCAGTATTCCCTCTGAGAGCCTCAGCAGCCAGCTCATTCAGCCAGAGAACGGGTATTTGGACCAATATAGCCTTGCCCCGTAGTGCCAGTCAGAGTCACCGGGCTTGTGTTTTGTACCAATCACGGCTTTGTCTTAGAATATAAACCCCAGCGTCCCTCTGCTAGAGCCCCAGGGAATGTGCTGCCTTTCTGACCACCGTGGGGTCTGGTCTAGGGTTACAGAGTTCGTGGGGGCTTGCAGTAGCAAAGTTCTCCAGGAGCTGGGGTAGCCGGTCATACCCTTTACACAGTTGTCTCAAGTCATCTGGGGAACTTGGGAGATGTATAGATTTCTTCAAAAGATTTATAATACATACGTACATATGTGCTCATGTGTGTATATCTAAACCCGTCTCTCCATGAATATCTTAATCATCCATATCCACTCCTTAGTCCCTCCTTCCAACTCTTCCTGCTCCCCACAAATTCACATTGTCCTGTAGTCTTTAAACATACAATGTATTGAGTCTGTTTACTGGGGCATGGGTGGTGGCCAAGGACTTTTAACAAGAAAGTTAGTTCTGATTAGCTACAAGGGGTGAAGGAGCTCTCCAGGGAATATGCAAACACAAGAAGCCTTTTTCCCCTTCTCCCCCTTTCTGGAGCTGAAGGAGAGCATAGGACGCACAGGCTTAGAGGATGAGGTTACTGAGGTTGCTCTCCCGGATTGATGGGATCTGGTGGGTGTGTGGGAGGGAAGGTACTAGTCAATTCTACTTAAGGGAAGGCCACTGAGAGTTTGGCCATGCTCCATTGAGTTTATGGATAACACAAATTGGACTTTTAAAAAAATTGGGGAGGGGGAGAGGTTACAAGGCAGTGGGGACAGACATGGGGGTCTAGGGAATGATCAGGGGTACATGATGTGAAATCCCCAAAGAACCAACCAAACAAACAAACAAAACGGAAAAGGGAGAGAGCTGTTAAGAGGCCTTGCTCCCACCCAGCACCCCTCAGCCCACCCTCTGAGGCAGGCCTCATTGGAGATGAAGTGACTCCGTGACGTGGCCTACAAGAGCCGGCAGCTGACAGGGTGTGTGGGTGGAGCAGAGAGCAGTCTAGGAGACTGTCAGAGAGGCCACTTGGAGAGCAAGCACTGCTGAGCTCCCAGAGGCTACCAGCAGTGGGCCTTAGTGTCTCAGAGCATCCCAACTCAGAAAAAGGGCCCTGCCTTTGCCAAAGCCTCTTGGTCTCTCTTCAGTGCCTTCTGAGGCCAACTTAGCACTGTGTGGTCCACAGAGCGTGGTCTCCAGGATCTAGCTCAGCTCCAGAGCAGCAAAGGCAAGAGTTGAGAAGAGATACGGACATCCAAGGCTGTTCCCAGCAAAGAGCTGTAGAATATTTACCATTACTGGTTATTCTGCTAAGCTCTGAAATTATGGTTCTTGTTTGTTTGTTTGTTTGTTTTCATGCCTGTACAACTAGACTGCAGTGTTCTTTAAGGCAGGGGCCATCATTAAATTTTAAACATTGAAACCCGGAAGCCATAGCACAGCAGCAGTGGCTGTTAATCCTCATGTGTTCACTTGCATGAAAACCGAGTCACACTTTCAAAGAGTCCCGGCTGTCGCTCTAAAAGACGGGGCAAACACGTATGATACAGTCTGGGGAACATTTTCTTCTCTGCTCCCGGGAAAACCACCCTGACAAAGAGTAACATAGGGGAGAAGTGGTTTATTTTGGTGCATAGCTCCAGAGGGACGCAGTCCACCGCAGTAGGGAAGGAAGGCACAGCTGCAGGGATGCGTGGTTGCAGGAAGCGAGGCCTAGGCGCTAACCCTCAGTGGCACACGTCTGCCATCAAGTCTCCACCCAGTGCCTTGTGAAGGCGTTGGCAGGATGGATCTCACCAGACTCAGTGCCAGCCCCTTGATCTAAGACTTCTAATATCCAGAACTGAGACACAAGGTTCTCTTTGTAAGTTACCAGCCTGGGTATTTTGTTACAGCAGTACAAACACAAACTATGTTACTGTGCTGTACATAGTAAGTCTATACAATCTTTATTTGTTAGCTTCTTTACATTTAAGAGAGGTAACGATGGTTTGTAATAAACTAGTAATATTAAGTATACTATCAAAAATTTGAGCTGTCTTTTCTCATTTTAATCTCAAAAATTTAGCTTTTATAAGTGGGGAAAGAAAAATAGTTTCCCCCCAGACATCCTAGGCTCTTTGCTGACACATTGAAAGACAAATGAAATTATACAACTTAACATAAGTTATGTATTTATTTTTGGTGCTTGTGCTGTGGTGTGTAATGTGTGGTGCCCACGTGTGGTACCCATTCACACACACATGGAGAAGGATATATGGAGGCTTCCTCTGCCATTGTCTGCCTTATTTGTTTTTCTTTTAAATGTAATTTACTTTTATGTGTGTGTTTTTTTGCACGTATGTCAGTGGAGCAGTTGCATGGCTAGTGCTCACAGACACCAGCAGAGGGCATCAGATCCCCTGGCACTAGAGCCACAGACAGTTGTGAGCCACCATGTGGGTGCTGGGAATTGAACCTGGATCTTCTGGAAGAGCAGCCAGTAGTTTTAGCTACTGAGCCATTGATCCAGCCTCCAAACTATGGCACGGACTCAGGAAGCAGTGAAACTTCTGTACGTTTATTTAGGTTGGATGAAATATGGGCAGTTGTTGAGAAACTGTAATTTGACAGTAGTAAACAGGGGAGCTTCCAAGGCCTGTGCATTCGCATTCTCCTCTGACCCTGACTTCAGAGGCAGGACCCTCTCTCCGGGTTCTTTGCTATAGGCAGGGATTTCTCACAGGAGGGTCTTACAGTCTGTTTCGGGGAAGGGGCAGGGAAAGCGGTGATGAGTAGCCTGCTTCTGCTGCTGCCCCAGATTGCGTGATTTGGAATAGAGCATCCTAAAGCCTCTTACCGGGAGTCATGTGAACTCCGCAGTGTGAAAGGGCTTGCTCACCCCGGTCATTTCCAGAAAGCCACTGTTTACATGCTACTAAGGCTGAAATCTGGGATTTCTCACAAGATGCCGAACCAAAAAGAAAAGTTCGATTATGTGTGTGTGAGTACATTAATTACACTTTTTAATGAGCCCTGAGTCAACCAGAGAGAGTCTTTGCAAACAGTGGTTGAGACCAGTTGTGGCTTCAGCCCCTTAGCAGGGCATGAGGGCGGGACGGTGCACTTGAGTGACCTTCCCCAAGAGCTTTTTAAGGAACCAGGGACAGTGTTTTCACTGTGCTGTTTAAATATTTTTTCTTTGTTTATCTTTTGGTGAGTATTCTATTTCAAAGTCTTTCACTAGATGATTATGTAACCTGATTCCCTTTTAGCGTCTTCTATTCACATGCTTTTCAAAATTAAGTTCTGAAACCTTTTCTTTGTTTTTCCACAAATGGTTAGATTATCGCTGATTCTGAATTTACCCATGGCGTATTAAAGTCTTCTGCAAATGGGCTGGATCTCTGGGCATGTGGTCTTCTGGATAGTTGTTTTTTTTTTTTTTTTTTCCTCCTTGTGCTTGGTAAGGCATTCCTGATGCCTTTTTCATTTAATCGTAGAGTGTGTTGCAAAGGGACTATTAAAAGCTTTGGCTGAACAATCACAACCTCCCCCCACTACCCCTTATTAGCTGGTTTAACACCCTGCATGGCTATAGGGAGAGGAGATGCAATTAGTACATAGAAAAACCACAGTACAACCAACTCACACTTCCTCCTTCGGTCAGCCAGCCCTTACTGAGGGTCCACTGTATGCCAGGAGCAGCAGCCCTCCCAGCACAGTAGGCCCCAGGCATCTTTCTGCTTTGCAATTGTTTGGATGTTGATTGGTTTTCACACCTGTTTTCTTCCCTCTGAACACAGGCAGCCATCGCTTATATTTCCCTACTTAACTTTTGGCAATGTTTGTGGACCTTTTCCACGTGGCCCCGTGTTCTCGTGTCCTTCGTTGATGTCATTGCTTCCTCCCAGCTCCGTGGCCTTCTGGGACCACTGTCATGTATGTGGTTTGCTGTTGATTCACGTGTCGTATGTCACCTAATGTGCAGTCACATGATTTCATACTTGGAGTTAGGGTTTCCACATAGGCATTTTGGGGAGACACAATCCACCGCATGACACTATTGTATTACGGAGCCCTTTGAGTGGCTGGAGAGATGGCTCAGTGGTTAAGAGCACTGGCTGCTCTTCCAGAGGACCTGAGTTTGATTCCCAGCACCCACATGATGGCTCACTACCATCTATAGTGAGATCTGGTGCCCTCTTCTGTCCTGCAGACATAAATGCTGACAGAACACTGTATACATAATAAATAAATCTTTAAAATAAAACCAAACCCAAATTATAGGGCTAGTGGTGTTCAGTGTCCCTGGGGGAATGGGGATGGGGCATGCACCTTGACCCCATGAGGACTGGCTAGTGTATCTGATGATACCAGAGGGAGGCATGGACATCAAGACTCGGGAGTTCCAGTCTCCCATGTGTGCAGGAGGCCACATGAGGGAGAGGGGTTCTGGGATTTTCCCCATTAATGTTCCCTCTCTTGGATTTTGTACTTGTTTTATACCTACTTCCCCATTTCTAATAGGAATGCCTGTCCTGTGCTGTCTCACCATTGTAATTTGGGAGCAGATAACTCCTCTGATCTCTCAGGTTCAAGGCAGAAGGGAGTCTGCCCTCAGGATGAATCTTGTCTGGAGTCCCGGCATGTCTGGTTCAGAAGACACTGGTCATGGACTTTGGATTGATGCTGGGAGGAGTTGACAGGAAGGGATGAATGTTTTTTGGATACTACCTGACCCCTAGACTGTGGCTTGAATGGGTCTGTCTGCACTGGTTCTCTTGTAAACTGAATCCCTAAATTCACATGTGAAGCCTTTGAAGTAGTTGGGATTATTTGAGGCCATGGAAGTAGGGCTCCCGTGATGGTCTTAGATGAAGGGGAACGACAGACCTAAGCTAGCTACTTTGTTGTGTCACACCGGTCCTCACCAGTCACCAGATGGAGGCTGGGACCCTGCTCTTACAACAGCAGACTCCAGAGAACGGCCAAACACACTTAGGTCCCTTACACGCTATCAGGTCGCATAGTTAACTTCACTGTCGACCTGATGTAGCAGAGTGACACCTGAGGAATAGTCTCAGCTGAGGGGTTGCCAGGTCAGACTGGCCTGCGCGTGTCTGTGAGGATTGTCTCGGTAGTTCATTGAGGCAGAAGCGCCCTGCATACTCTGTTCAGCCCCGTTGACTGGGTGGACCTGTGCTTTACAGAAAGGCTAGCTAAGCACCAGCCAGCGGTGAAGCCAGCAAGCAACGACCCTCCATGGCTTTTGCTTCGAGTCCCTGGTTGAGTTATTGCTGTGATTCTCTCACTGGTAGGCTGCCGCCAGGAAGTACACGCCATATAAACTCTTTCCTCCCTGAAGCTGCTTTTGGTTGAGGCATTCTGTCACACAACAGAAAAATAAGGGGTCCAACTGGCCTCTGCAGCTTTATTAAGGCAACAGAAAACAGGCTAGGAAACCTGTTATTGTTTATATCTTACTTTTAGCTCCCCTCAGACCTGACCTTTAGTGACAATGACTCTTCGGCGCTTTTTTGTGCTTGCTGTGTAATGTTCGCTGAATACTAGCCATTAGCTATTCATTTCACCAGACTTGGGCAGTTTGCTCTGGTCGATAGCCAGATAGTTTCTAACTTGTCTGGTTACAAATGTATTTGTTGTTGCTCCTGATAGCAGATATCGTAACAACGACTCTCACTTGGGAATATGCTCCTTACTCTTTCTTTTCCTTTCTCTTTTTCTTAAATGACTGCAAATTCCAGTCTTGTGTGTTCTGGTTAAAAACAGGAGTGGGCCTATGATTAGAAATCTTGGAGCCCAGCTTCCTCCATGGCCAATTTTTTTTAAATTTATTTTTAATATTTTTTATAAGGCAAACTTTTTTTAAAAATTAATTTATTTTTATTTTATTTGCATTGGTGTTTTGCCTGCATGTATGTCTGTATGAGGGTGTCAGATCTTAGAGTTACAGACCCTTATGAGCTGCCATGTGGTTGCTGGGAATTGAAGCCAAGTCCTCTGGAAGAGCAGTCAGTGCTCTTAACCGCTGAGCCCTCTCCCCAGCCCCCTCCAAATCTTTTTTAAAA